>PVKY010014671.1:0-10480 GCA_004027775.1 Bradypus variegatus | reverse complement strand
GTTCCCCAAGGTTCCTGCCTTCCCCTTTTTGGGCATTAGAGGGAGGGGCTGGTGCTCAGCTTAAAGGAAACCCTAGGCTCATCCCTAAAAGGACCCCACTTCCTGACCCCTCCTAACACTCTTTATGCAGAAAAAAATCCTACGAATTCCTCCAAATGTTTGGCATCTGTTTTGCCGTCTCCCTGTGGCCTAGCTCACTGGTAGTGCAGCCTACCAAATGACTACCCCTGCCAGGGAGATGGAGCTGGGGTGGTTGTCCTGAATGAAGGTGTTTCTCTTCTCCCTCACCTGCTTGCCAGCTTGGAGACCAAGTGGGTGGGGTAAGAACAAAGCAGGATCCCGGGGTTGTGTGCGTTAGTCTAAATTTGTTCCAGGGTTGCTCAAAGAGCCTCTAGAAGTCATTTCTTCTGTCTTCTGTCCACAGACAGGCGTGAGCAGTCCTCTTCCTGCAGCTGACGGGAGACATGGTGACTGCTTAAGAGACCCTGGGGAGAGGATTTCTCTCTTTACCAGTCCCACCACATCCCCCACTGTCCTTCTTTTCCCTTTGGATCTCTTTCTCTGCTTTGTATCAATCAGAAACATGAGAGAAAAATAGCTTTCTCTGTGAAATAGAGGCAAGATGGATACCAGAAGCTGGAGAAAATTGTGGGACAGGAGTTGAAAAAGCAAATGTGCAGAGAAGAGCAAATGTGCCCCATCCACCATATAGCTTTCATTTTATGAATTGTAAGAGAGACCAAGGCCAGGGTACAATTAGAATCAGGAATAATGCAAAGGAGTTTTTCATTATTTTTAAAAGAAGTTGTGTTCTGTTAGATTAATAAAACATTATTAAACAATCTGATATAATTAAATTAATACAAGCATAACCATTCATAAACCCAGTTTTTAAATTCATGAGTTCTTGATCTTTACTTATGAAAGTGTGCCGGTTTGAATGTATTATGTCCCCCAGAACGCCATTATCTTTGATGTAATCTTGTGTGGGCAAACGTATCAGTGTTGATTGGATTGTAATTCTTTGAGTGTTTCCATGGAGATGTGCCCCACCCAACTGTGGATGATGACTCTTATTGGATAATTTCCATGGAGGTGTTACCCCATCCATTCAAGGTGGGTCTAAATTAAATCACAGGAGCCATATGATTGAGCTGGCAAACAGAAGGAACTCAGTGCAGCTGAGAGTGACATTCTGAAGAGGAGCTACAGCCAAGAGGGATACTGAAGAAGGCACAGGAGCTGCAGATGAGAGACAGTTTGAAGATGGCCTTTGAAACCAGACTCTTGCTCTGAAGAAGCTAAGAGAGGACAAACACCCCAAGAGCAACTGAGAGTGACACTTCTGAGGAACTGTAGCCTAGAGAGGAACGTCCTGGGAGAAAGCCATTTTGAACCCAGAACTCTGGAGCAGACCCCAGCCACGTGCCTTCCCAGCTAACAGAGGTTTTCCGGACGCCATTGGCCATCCTCCAGTGAAGGTACCCGATTGCTGATGTGTTACCTTGGACACTTTATGGCCTTAACACTGTAACTTTGTAACCAAATAAACACCCTTTATAAAAGCCAATCCATCTCTGGTGTTTTGTTTCCTGGCAGCATTAGCAAACTAGAACAGAAAGTGTAAGATTTTCTACCCCGTTCTATTTGTAACCGGACAACTCTTTATATAGGAGCCTTGCCATCCTAGGTTGAGGGAAAAGAAAGTCACAGAGTGGAACCTTATCACGGAGGCCTACCCAATCTCTAAAATTAAAACTGTGTCCTAAGCACCCTACCCCGCACTCAGAATCTTTTCCTATTCACAAATGGAACCTGGTTGCTAAGACCAGTGCTTGCCGCAAGAGGTACTTAATAAATATTTTTAAATGAATGAGCAAAGAAACCTTGGTAAAATGTTCCCTCCACTAATTACGCAGGTCATGGCACTGAGTCTTATAGAGATGAAGCAATGTGGAATGGTACATGCTAGAGCAAGACTGGGAACCAGGGTTGTGCATTGAATTCTGCGTGCCAGAGCAAGATTGGGCCTGATGTGAGGCACTGAATGATGCACACAGGTGGATCAAGCTGCGTGGAAGGGCACGCACTGGGTGGGGACTAGAAGGTGGTGTCCTGCAGTAGGTGACACACGCTACACAAGGACCTGATATTCCTCAGTGAACGGCGTGTGCGAGAGCTGGGACTAGGACAAGGTGTCCTGCATTCAGAGACGCGTGACAAGGTGAGGTAGAACACAGTGCTCTGCACTGGGGGATACATGCTAGAGCAAGACTAGGACCTAGTATCCAGCACAGAATGATGTGTTCTGGAGCTGGGACTAGAGTGTGGTGTCCTACGTTCAATGACACATGCTGGGGTGATAACAGAGCCCAGTGTCCCGCACTGAAGAGAGAGACTGAGACCCAGTTTCCTGCTCTGAATGACCCACACTAGAGCTGCAGCTGGGACCCCGTGTCTTGCACTAGGTTTTGACATTACAGTGAGACTAGAGACCTGCACCCTGCACGGAATGACGCACCTTGCATAGAATCGTGTCCACCAGAACAAGTCTAGGAGCCAGAGCCACAAGCAGAATGACGCAAACTAGAGTGAGACTGGGACCCAGGGTCACACAATGAGTGAAACACACAAGAGTGAAGCTGGAACCTGGTTCCCGCACTGAGTGAGTCACACTAGAGCTGTGGTTGGGAGCTGGAGTCCTGCACTGAATAGCACCCCAGACAGAGACTGGGACCCAGTGTCCTGCAGTGAATGACACTGTCTAGAGCAGGACTAAGACTCAACGTCCTCCTAGAACTTGGTGTCCTGCACTGAACGATGCACGCTAAAGCCAGACGAGGACAAGGCACTCGGGAGAGATGAGGATGTGGCCCCGCACACTGACTGAGGCAGAGTACAGTGAGGCGAGAACCAGCACCCCGGACTGAATGACAGACGCCAGTGCACGGTGGAACCCAGTGTCCTGCACTGTTGGGACACACAAGAGTGGGCTAGGACACGGATTCCTGCTTGTGTGAGACGGGACCAGGTGTCATTCACTGAGTGGTGCACACGAGAGGTGAGACTAGAGCCCAGAACCCTGCACTGCATGACGCACGCTAGAGCAAGGCTGGACTCTGCAGCCCTCACCAAATGACACACGCCAGAGCAACACCAGAGTCTGATGTCCTGGACTGAGAGACTCATGCTGTTCTCAGTAAAGCCCAGTGTCTTGCACTGACTGCAACCCAGCACAGCAGAGTGAGGCTAGGACCCATGTCCAGCAGGGAGAGATGCCCCTCAAGCAAGACTAGCCCTCAGCATCTCTAATGAAAACGCACCCTAGAGCGAGACTCGAACCCTGTGTCCCACAGTGATCGGCACACCGGAGGAACAGGATCCAGTGTCCTGCGCTGAATGACACATGCTAGTGATGAGACTAAGAACCAGCACCCAATACTGTGTGAAGCACCCTAGAGCTGAGACTAGAGCCCAGTGTCCTGCACTGAATGCAGCATGCCAGAGAGAAACTAGGGCCTGGTTTCCACACTAAGTTACATGTGCTAGATTAAGACTAAAGCCTACTGTCCCTTACTGAATGACATCTGCAAGAGCCACTCACTGATCTGATGTTCTATACTGAATGGTGCATGCTGGGACCAGAATCCAGTATCTTGCACTGAAAGACACACAATAGACATTAGACTAGGACCCAGCGTCCTACACTGAGTGGCACTCCTAAGGATGGAGACAAGGACCCAGCCTCCTGCACGGAATGATGCCTGATGGTCAGTGTGCCGGTTGGAATGTATTATGTCCCCCAGAAAAAGCTATGTTCTTTGATGCAATCTTGTGAGGCAGACATATGAGTGGGGATGAATGTGGAATGCTTGGATTAGGTTGTTTGCAAGGAAATACGCCATACCCAACTGCAGGTGATGACTTTAACTGGACAATTTCCATGGAGGTCTTACCCCACCCATTAGAGTGGGTCTAACTTAAATCACTGGAACTCAGAAGGAACTCAGTGCAGCTGTGAGTGACATTTTGAAGAGCAACTGAGAGTGAAATTTTGAAGAGGAGCTGCAGCCAACAGGGACACTTTGAAGAAAGCACAGGAGCTGCAGATGAGAGACAGTTTGAAGACGGCCTTTGAAAGCAGACTCTTGCTCTGGAGAAGCTAAGAGAGGACAAACACCCCAAGAGCAACTAAGAGTGACATTTTTGAGGAGCTGCAGCCTAGAGAGGAACGTCCTGCAAGAAAGCCATTTTGAAACTAGAACTTTGGAGCAGACTCCAGCCACGTGCCTTCCCAGCTAACAGAGGTTTTCCGGACACCATTGGCCATCCTCCAGTGAAGGTACCCGATTGCTGATGTGTTACCTTGGACACTTTATGGCCTTAAGACTGTAACTGTGTAACCAAATAAACCCCTTTTATAAAAGCCAGTCCATCCCTGGTGTTTTGCATCCCGGCAGCATTAGCAACCAGAGCAGTTAGGGTGTGGGGAGCAGCAGGGGAGTCGAACAGGCCCGTCGGCTTCCACGGAGCAGCCTGCAGCATCCCTGACTAGCTTCCCAAGGGGCAGAGCTGACAACTTGCCACCTAGTGGACTCAGTAAACGTCTGTTGCACATGTCTGTGATATGTCCTTACTACCTATCTATCTATACCTATTTATATATAGATAGATAGATACATAGTTCATTTTTTTAGATAGACCTGCTAACTTAAATTACAGCTGCTTTTGATGACTTCCATCCTTTCCAGGCTTTGCTTTCTTTAAAAAAAGCAAATGACACTCTAAGCTACTGAATGCTAATGTAGTCCCTGTAATATTTGTTGGCAGATGTGGGAGCGAGTGGGGAGGTGTGACTGTCAGCGTCTGTGATAGGGCCGCAGTGCTGCTGTGACGGGCAGTAAGCCCCCTCCCCACATTGCCCAAGATCTCATGTGCCGCAGGAGGGCAGAATCTGCTTTGTGCTGTGGACTGTTTCTGAAGGAGCAGAAGGGAACAAATCAAACATTTCAGCTCAATGGAGTGTAATAATCATATTCTGAGAGCAAGATGAACACTATAAGCTGTCTGATTTAAAATACTTTTTAGTGCTACAGATATTTTCCTAGAAGCTTTCATTTGTTCTTGACAGCCAACTGTGAGATAGGTGGAGAAAACATTATGGATCCCATTTTACAGGTAAGAGAACTGAGCCCTAGTAGAAGTGGGGCTAACCCCAAAATGCCCTGACTCTTAAACTTCCTGGGTGCAGCTGGGCCCTGCAGGGGACACAGCTGTGACTGGGACATGCATATGCCCTTGAGTAGCGTGCAGTCTCGGGGAGACATCATTAAACAGACAGAGATGAAGGCAGGATTCCATTTGTAAGCCCATTTGTTAAGAGGGGCCTTTCCTATGGTGATTCGGCAATTCCTAGTTGAGGTTATAAGTGGTGCCCCCTTTGAGGCTGGCTTGTTGGGTGGAAACATACTAGGATTGTAGCTCCCTGGGTCTTAATATTTACAAGACATTGTGGGCTCTCAGCAGTTAGATCTGCCAGATTTAGCAAATATACAAAGTGTAAAGTTAAATTTGAATTTCAGATAAACAAATTATTGTTTAGTCTAAATTTGCCCCCAATACTGCAAATACTGCAACTTCTTTAACAATAAAAATTAATTTTAAAAAATTATGCGAAAAAAACAAACATCCCCCAGTGCTCTCTAAAGACAACATGACTTGGCTTGGTGGGGTGGGGCCGGGTGAGGTTTCAGGCCGTGTAGGCTCCATGGGGCCCTCATTCACATCAGAGTAACAGCAATGGCCCCGCTGGCTTCTGCCCAGGGGTGCTGCATAGACAGGGCAGAAAGAGTTAGGGAATCGGGATGGGGGTGAGGGGTGGGTAGGGGGTTGTACGTCTCTTATCTTTTACCTTTCTTGTTCCTGAAGCTACTAGACTATTTCTGAACACATAACATCTAGCACAAGGACCCACTGCTGATGGTCTGCGGACTGCAGCCTCTTGCACACGTGCTGCCTGCGTGAGCAGGGCTCCTATGAGCATGGTCGCGCGTGTTTCACGGCCCAGCCGCTCGCTGGGAGCATCGCTTACCCTCGTGCACAGCTGCACGGGCTGCTTTCTCCTCGCAGGACCCCTCTCTCCATTTGCAGATTTAATTTAGATTAACATGAAACAAAATCACGGACTGCTTTTCTGTAGGCTGAGTGAAGACTGAGTGAGTACATTTAAAACTTAATTTCAAGCAGAGATAAGGAGGTGTACAGGGGACAGCAGGAAGCTGACTGCGCTCCAGGGATGCTTTTTAGAATCCAGTATTTCTAGAATCCCTACAGCCACGCTCTGCTTATCAGAAAGAAGGTTCCAGGGGCTGCTGGCAGTCTGGGCCCTGGAGATTGGACACACGTAAGGCCTGGCAGCTTGGGGCTGGACTGCTCAGCTTTCCAGCGACTGTCCCTTCTCCGGCAGTCCCCTGCCTCCACAACCGTGGCGTGTACAGTGGGTCCTAAGTCAAAGACTGTTGGAGGGGGCTGGGTGATTTGGGACCGTGAGATATTCTCAGCTCCCTGGGAGCCTCATCACCACCCACTCCGGCTGGAGATCCAGAGGGTTGGCACGTGGTCTGCCCCTCCGTGGCGGATGCCTCTGGACCGTGAGAAGACTTGGCCTCCAGATGGGAGGGCGGCATCTCCAGCCTCAGAGTCGTCTTGGGCTGTTGAGCACAGTTGCAATGGCCAAGACCTTGGTTTTTAAGAAAAGTTGCTGTTGCCCTCCCCTCCACAAAAGTGGAGTTAAAATGAAATAAGGCTTGTACCAGGACCTGCCATTTTCCATTACAGCCCCCAAGACCATTTTCATTCTGATCAGCGTAATTTTGAAATGCAGTTTTTTTTTTTTTACATCCTGTAATTTTCCCCTTCCCAGATTCAATTTAGAGTAGAAAGAACAAAGGCAGGAGATATTTACCCTCTGCTCAATTAACCGTGTCAGCAGTTGGGCTGCTGGCCCTCCAACCCTACTATGCCTGAGTTCTTCCATTCTAGAAGGGATTGGCAAAGGGGTGGGTCTCCTGGAATGAATGGGGTGGGATGAGAGTAGACTGACTTATGTTCTCCTTAATCTGTATTTCTGTGGATGTGCAATCATTAGTAAATAGGACCCTTTGAAGATGTTATTTTTAGTCAAGGTGTGGCCAACTGAATTAGGGTGGGTCTTAATCCATATTACTGGAGGCCTTATAAAGAGAAGACACTGGAAGCCAGAAGACAGAGGAGCCAGAAGCTAGAAACCATTTGGAACCTTGAAGAGCAGACACAAGGAAAGAGAGATTGCCATTTGATACGAGGCAGAGATACAAGCCAAGCGTCGTGGCAGGCTAGTACCAGAATGCTGCAGACTTCAGAGAGCAAGCATGACCCTGCTGATGCCTTGATTTTGGACTTCCAGCCTCCAGAACTAATAAGTGCTTGTTGTTTAAGCCAGCGCACTGTGTGGCATTTGTCATAGTAGCCTGGCAATGTCCCCGCCTATTTTCTCATCACCCTTATCTGTCCAGTCATCATCTGTGCATCTCCCACTCTGGGCTAGAGGCTCCTTTGGGGAGGCATGCCCAGTGCTTCCCCGTGGCTGCCTGGTCCTTCAACAGTCCCCACTATCTGAGTTTTCCTATATAAAGTTAGCACAGAATCAGCTTCTCTGCCCCTACACTGTTTCTTGTCACCAGTGAGAACCACCATCCTTCATCTCACCTTCCTCAGCTGTTGCCTGTAGTCTCTCCTGGGCTCTGCCCCAGGGCACCATGATGGGAGATGGTGCTGAGCACCTCGTGTTTTGTACTGAGGCTCCACTGGGTGGCTCTGAGCACAGACTTCGAATCAAGGCTCATCTCCCAAGGAGGCTAAACTTGCATGTAATTGTGCCTACGAGTTTCCCCGAGTGCCTCTTGGCTGCTCAGATGTGGCCTTCTCTCTCTCTCTGTCTCTCTCTCTCTAACTGAGCCACCTTGGCGGGTGATCTCACTACCCTCTCCCTACGTGGGACCTGAATCCCAGGGGTGTAAACATCCCTGACAATGCAGGATATGACTCCCAGGGATGAATCTGGACACAGCATCGTGGGATTGAGAACATCTTCTTGACCAAAGGGGGATGTAAAATGAGACGAAATAGTTTCAGTGGCTGAGAGATTTCAAGTGGAGTCGAGAGGTCACTCTGGTGGACATTCTTATGCACTATATAGATAACACCTCTTGGGTTTTAATGTATTGGAATAACTAGAAGTAAACACCTGAAAGTATCAAACCCCAACCCAGTAGTCTGGGCTCCTGAAGACAGTTGTATAATAATGCAGATTACAAGGGGTGAGAGTGTGATTGTGAAAACCTTTTGGATCACACTCCCTTAATCTAGTGTGTGGATGGATGAGTAGAAAAATGGGGACAAAAACTAAATGAAAAATAGGGTGGGATTGGGGGGCATGGTTTGGGTGTTCTTTTTTACTTTTATTTTTTATTCTTATTCTGATTCTGATGTAAGGAAAATGTTCAGAAATAGATTGGGGTGATGAACGCATAACTATATGATTGTACTGTGCACAGCTGATTGTACACCATGGATGACTGTATGACATGTGAATATATTTCAACAAAACTGAATTTAATTAAAAAAAAAGGAGTCATCTCCCAAGGAGGCTGTACTCCGCACCCACCCAGTAGAGCCCTACTGTTTGATTTTGAGGCTTCACACTGTGAAGAGGCTATAAAGGAACTAAACTCAACTTTCATTGACCCAGGGACCAAATGGCAGATATTTTGGATGTTTACACCCAAAGTTTTTAACCCAATAAACATTATTCCTATTCCGGTTCGCAGACTGTAGAATGGCACATCCGGAGGGTGGCACAGGGGATGGGATGCCTGCGTCCTGAGGGCTCCGATGTCCTCACTGCACTTAATCAACCCTGAGCCTTTCTAGGACTCGAGACTCATGATAGAGTAATGATCACGGCTGGTCCAAATGGAATGAAATTATTAATAATCTGTTCCTGATAGAACAAGGCTTTCTTCCCCTCTCCCAGCCCCATCACGGGCGGTGGAAGGCTTGGGAGCGCCCCATTAATCACGCCGCTCTGATGTCCCTGCCTGCTCTGTAGTAAAAAGAATGAACATATTGCCCTGGAAACACATGAGGGATTGTTGCAACATAGACACTATGAAAGCATTACTTTCATTGTCAGTTTGCTTGATGGTTTCATAATTTTAATAAAAGAACTGAATTTTGGACTCAAAGGAGCAATTAATAAAGGGATCCACAAACAGAAGGTGGTGCCCAAAGGGCTCTCGCAAAGAGCAGGCTGAGTTCTTGATGGGTTTGAGGGTTGCAGCCCTCCCCCCGTCTCTCCAATGAACAGGGATGTCTGCTCATCTCTCAGCCTTTAAACTCCTCCTCCCATCTCCACACACACAATGCCACTGCTTGAGACGGCAATGAAATGTTTGCTCTTGTAAATAAAGAGAAAAATGAGTAAGACACTTTAACCACTTACATTAAGGCTCTCTCAGATGTCTGTGACAGAAACCCAATTCTGATTTAAGAAATGAAAGTGGGGTTCTTGGCCCAGAGGACTGCAAAGAGCAGGAGGATGGGGGTCCCATGAGACATGGTTGAATCAAGGGCTTAAATGAAGTCACCAGGATTCCAGTCCTTTCCTTCTGTCTCTTGGCTCAGCCTTCGTCGGTGCTGGCTGCATTCTCAGACCGACCCCAGCATGCTCTGCTGCACTGGAGATGCTTTCCCTGAGCAGGGCGTCCTCCACACCTCCGCTCTGCTTCGTTTTGCTTTTGAGCCCTAATTACCTTTCATTTATTTATTTGGTGTCTGTCTGCAGGGAGTACGGGCTTTGTTGGTGCGGTAGATTGAATCATGTACCCCAGTTTAGATTTGTTCATAATCTTAATCCACATTCCTGTGGCTGTGAACACACTGTAAATAGGATCTCTTGAATAGGCTATTTTTAGTTAAGATGCTGCCCGACTGAATGAGGGTGGTTACTGGAGGCTTACAAAGAGAATCTGGAAGTCACGGAAACCAGAAAGGAGAGACATCACCATGTGGTGGGAGGTGGAGAAACAAGCCAGGGAAATCCAGGATCACCAGGAATGCGCACCAGGACTCGAGTGACCCCGGGAAAAGCAAGTCTCGCTGATGTCCTGGCTTTGGACTTCCTCTGGCCTCAGAACCTGAGCCCACAGACACTTACTGTTTAAGCCAATACCAGGTGGTGTCTGTCATAGCAGCCTGGCAAACTGAGAGAGTCCTTTATTCCCAAGAGCCTCAGGCAGGGCCTGGCACTGAGACGGCTCTCAACTCTCACTGAGTAAATGAATGAGTCCTCTTAAGTAAGTATGTTTATCATCTTCATCTTCTAGACAGAGAGGTTGAGATTCAGAGAGGCCAAGTGAATTCCCTGAGGTCACACAACTCG
>PVKY010014670.1:0-10474 GCA_004027775.1 Bradypus variegatus | reverse complement strand
AGGGATGACCAAATTAAATGTATGCTTTAAGCTTTACGTTTAGAAAGATGTGCTGCATGGAAAAATGGACTTTGGGTGGAGGAAGTTGACAGGATACAGTGTGTGAGGAAAAGAGGCCACCCCACCCCCGCTTCTGCACCAATCCCTGACCCTGTCCCCTTCTAAATTTTTGGCCCAAACAACTGGATGAACAATACTTTCAATAGTATTTTTCAGCTACCAATGTCCAAAGGGTTATTCATTTGATATCAGGCTGTTATTGGTAGAATGTTGCTTTGGGCCATGTTTTTCAGACTACAAAATATATTCTTATTGGGACTCACAAATTATTTTAGACCTCAGGACTTTGAGGGCCCATGCCAAGATAATTTAATTAAAGCTAAAAGCACTGGTAGGGAGATATGGTACAGTGTTTATGTTCGTACAATATATGTTATTAATAAAATTGTTTATGTATGCTTTTCATATAAAATCAGAGATAAAACACTTTAAAATACCTTTTGTTTAGCTATTTTAGAAATGCTCATTTTTCTCTAGATTATTTTTAAAATATTCTGCAGTTCTCTTGCCTTCATTTAACTCAGAAGTTTGACATTTAATGGCTTCATACAAATAGAAACTGAAACTAAGTTACTTTTACACAACAGTAGATACAAGGATTCCCTGTGCTTTTGTTAAATTAAAAGTGTTCATAATTATTTCTCAGAGGAGCTGATCATTAATTAAGATTTATAAAGTGCTTGTGGAGTTTCATAAGGAAAATGCCAAGCCTCACAAGCCCAGAAAGATGGAAAACTCGTTTTGAAGAAATTAGTAGAAATGTCAGTTGAACATGAATTTTGGTAATTTCAAGTGCTCGTGTCAGTTCTGACCAGTGCAGAAAGTAAAAAGAGTTATTAAATTCACCAATCGGATAAAAATGTAATTGTCCTTGGCCAGGTGGATAGGTATACAAGCTGGATGAAACATTATCAAATATTATTCTAATCTAAAATAGGATTTTCATAATTGCATAATGTTGCATTCAATTTTATTCATTTAATTATTTTTCAATAGAAATGAAATCATATAGTATGTACTATATTGTATCTTGCTTTTGTTCAACAGTGTTTTTGAGATTCATCCATATTGTTGCATGTGTCAGTTTATCACTGAGCAGTATTATATGGATATGTCATAATTTGTTCATTACCTATTGATGTACATTTGAGTTGTTACCAGTTTGAGGCTGTTATGAATAAAGCTACTCTGAGCATCTGTTTGCACATTTATTGTGTGTGTGCATATTTTTATTGCTTTTGAGTAAAATATCTAAGAGTAAAATTACTGGGTCATAGAGTAGGCATATGTTTAACTTTAAAAGAAATGACCAAACTGTTTTCCAAAGTAGTTACACCATTTTATTCTCCCACCAGCAAGTTTCAGTGGTTCACATCTTTGTCAACACTTGGTATTGACAGGCTTTTTAATTTTAGCTTTCATCAGCTAGCAAAATATCTCAATATAGTTTATTTTGAATTTCCCTGATGAATAATGATGTTGAGATTTTTTTCATTGAGCATACCTGTGTCTTCTATGATTGACCCTGCCATATTCCTTTCTGGAGAAATTGTGCTAATTTACATTTAATCAAGAGTGTCATCTTTTAAAATGTTATCTAATTTTCTATGTGAAAAATGGCATCTTCTTTTAATTTGCATTTTTATTACTACTGAGGTTGAACAGTTTTTAATGTTTAGTGGCTTATATTTTATTCTTTCATGAATCATTTGTCTGTGGCCTTTGCTTATACTTGTATTGCAGAGCTCTTCTACTGAATTGTGAAATTTCTTTATTTTGACATATTCTCCCAGTTTTATGCCTTTTAATAGTGTTTTATTTTTACTGTATATGAGAGAGTTTAAATTTCCAAGTAGTCAAATATACCAATATTTTGTGACTCCTTTCATTATTTTTGTGCTTAGAAAGTCCTTATCTGAATTCACTGGGTTGTTTTTGATCTGAGAAATGCATGCATCCCCTTGGGGGTCGATGGGGGCAGTTGACAGATCTGTTGACACCTATTAGTTTTACAATTTCCAGTTGTCCAATAGGAAAACTTCTTCTACATTTTCTTTTTAAAAAGTTTTATTTTTTACATGTAATTCTTTAAACCAGATTCATGTGATATTATAGAATGGCAATTTCCTCACTACCATTGTTGAGGAATCCATCCCTTCACAATGATTTGCAATGTTTTCTTAAAATTTTTTTATTTTTAGCTATCCTATTCATGTTCTTCCAGATGAAATTTATCATCTGCTTTGCTGCAGAATCCAATTTATTTCTCATCTTTAGAGATTTACTCTGTTTGATAGACGTCTGGGGTTCTGATTAGTCCTTAAATCAAGAATTTCCCCAGGAAATCTTAACAATTTTCTTGGGCGGAAGGTTGGAGTGAAGACTCATGAAAACGGAAACAAATTCTATTGGTTCCCTAAAGTGCGCCCGCCTGCTAGGGTTGCTATGAATGGCCTTGGGTCCAAGCTTCGAGAGGTATTTCAGGGTCTGATTCCAGTGTCTGTCCCCAAGCCCCCTCCCAATGTTAAATCTATATTAATGGAGAGTTAAGCTTAACCCTTAAAATCTTTTAGCTTGGAGCTCTCCAACAGAACCTTCTGCAAAGATGAAAATGTTCTGTTCTACAATGTCCTACACGGTATCCACTGGCCACAATGTGGCTATTGTGCTTGAGGAACTGATTTTTAATTTAATTTTTAATTTAATTTTAATTAATTTAGATTTACATAGGCACCTGCAACTACTTATTGGATACTGAATAACTGTTAGGTTACCCTATAATTTGCATATACTATACTTCCTTGGACATCAGTTTTTAATGGACATCATTGCTAGCGTCAAAATACCTTTATTTGACTTTGCATGCCAGGCATTATATTAAGGGAGTAAGACAGTTTCTATTCTAGTGTTACAATTTAAGAAGAGTAAAAGGTTAATTTTTAACCTAGAGATGAGCCAGATTGTTACAAACCTCTGTAGAGACCTGTCCTTGGTGTCCCACATTAAGCACGAGCCGGGGAGGCAAGTACTGTGTCACTGCGTCAAGTGGGAGAGGGGGAGCCTCTAGCAGGGCAGAGGGAGGGTCCACCTTACTTAGAAACTTGAAACACCCCCAACTCCTGGATTCAGATAGGAAGGACACGAATGTGCTTTTCACTATACTAACTGCACTCAACAAATAAGAAAAAAACAGGAGGGTTAAATATTTCGGTTTGATGAATGGGGGAGGGTAAACTGGGAAAGAGCATGGTCACATTGACAACGACTCCTAGAGACAAAGGGGAGGGGGGAGACCTAGCGGAAAGGGAAAGAAGGACGCCTCCGTGGAGAAGGTTTGAGGGGACAAGGTCTCTGTGAGTTGGTCCCAGCCTAAGAGCAGCGAAGACAGTCACGGCCCCGAAGAACAGCTGCGAGGACACTGCAGCCCAGCCACAAGATGGCCGCTGCTGCGCTAGGACCTGCTGTGCAGGAGGCAGGGGCTGATTTTAGGTGCCACAGGCCAGGCAAGGACAGGCAAAAGCGAAAAACTCAGCTGAAAGGTGATCCCTAAAGAGAAGGGAAAATGGACAGTTAAAAGCAGGGCGC
The DNA here is from genome assembly GCA_004027775.1 of Bradypus variegatus. Taxonomy (NCBI): domain Eukaryota; kingdom Metazoa; phylum Chordata; class Mammalia; order Pilosa; family Bradypodidae; genus Bradypus; species Bradypus variegatus. Next base: position 6,829 of record PVKY010014670.1, on the reverse strand, counting down.
GTGCCCGGAGGGGACCCGCACGGCGGCCTCGCAGTGAAGAGAAACGCCCGGGCCGGCGGCTGCCAGGGGCGGGAGGTCAGGGGGCCTGATCCGCCTGAGCACGGGGCTGCGCTTTGGGCCTCTGCGCGGCGTCGGTGGCGCGCGGGGCCGCCGGGAAGTTGGGAGAGCGGCGCGCCCGAGCGCGCGTGCGCGCCCAGCAGCGCCGGCCCGCGAGCAGCCGCGGCCGCCGAGGTTGCTTCGTCAGCCGCGGTCGCACTCGACTCGGTCTTCAAGGCCGCAGCGCGTGACGCCTGAAGAGGGAGCGCTCGGTAGGCCCGGGTCCTGTGAGTGGGGGTCGTGGCCCGGGCGACCGCGGCCGCCGCCGCCTTGTACCTGGGCCGCCCTGAGGAGACCGGCCGGCGCACGGCGGGCTGACTGGCCCGGGCGGGGAGCCGAGATCGCTGGAGAAGAAGGCGGCTGAGGAGGCGGAGACGCGGGTCTGCTCATGTCCTGGAGCAGGGAGGCGGTCAAGGGGACCATGTCCGGAAGCAGTCGCCAACTCTCCACTACCGAACGCATCGTCAAAGGTGCCAACTGGGCCGGCCTTCCTCCTTGACCCGCGGGAAACGGCCCTCGGCTGGGCGAAGGCTTGGGGAAGGGAAGGAGGGAGCGAGGAGCAGCCGCAGGACGGAGGGGGAGGCGGGAGGGAGGCCTCGGGGACCCAGACTGCGCCCATCCCCGGAGGAGGACCTGGAGGGGATGTGGAGGGGGTGAGGGCGGGGATCTCCGTGGGAAGCTGCGCTCCGGGGACCCCGGGCATTTTCTGTTGCACCTTGACCGGTAGCACCGAGACCGGAGATGGCTAATTTATCTCCGGCAGGTTTGTCTTCCAGGTGGGGAGGGGGTTTCCTTCTTCCCACCATCCTAAAAGGGTCTGGAACCCATCCGTTTAAATTAAAAAAAAAATGTTTTAAAGATGCAATTTCTCTATTTTAGTCTCTTACCTTAGGGCAGGGAGTTGCGTAGCCTTTCATCCAAGTGAGATCTTCCCTCCCCTCCCCTTTTTTTAGGATCAGATTTCTGCCCCCCTCCCCCCTTTAAATACAAATACCATATACTTTTTGGTCCTCTTTCCCTAGAGACCATCACAAGACACTTATTATTAAAAGAAACTTAATATGGTGAAATAAATACAAATAAATCCATTTTATGATGTTAAAGGGATTTACAGATCTCTTGAAATGATGTTGGTGTTTTATTTTCCCTTTGCCCACAGAGACTTGGAGAATGATGTTCTCTGATTCAGATGTCTACCTGTGTTAGATTTTTGCTGTTGTTAAAAGAACAAAAAGTGTCCCTTACTGATTCTTGTAGTTTCTGCCCTTGAAGATCTGTTAAACAGAACCACTGTTATATGTGCTTCTTTTGTTCAAGCAGAGGACTTAAGCACACCCTTCTTCTGTTACTTGAGTATTAACAATCGGTTTGAAAGCCCTACTTTACAAGGGAATATCCCTGGACTGTGTTAGTGGACTCTGGATGAACGGGTTAGCATTAGAGTGGGGACAAACTGTTGAAATACTTAACTTTTTTCCATTTTGGTGTTAGGAGGAGAAAGGAAATGAAGGTCTGTAACGAGAATACATTGATTTTTTAAAGAGGAAAAGCCTATTGAATATTCATTGAGGGGGAAGAATTTTAGTTTGTAACTTATTCCCCTTCCCTAAATTGTTAAGCATCATGTTGATTATCTATACTACATAATTTTATTGTACAACTTAAGTTTTTTTCCCTTAAAGCATTATTGTGCATGTTGATACACAATATTTAGTAAATATAATTGGATTTTGAGATTTATCTGTTCAACATTTATCTGGCATCTTTAGGGAATTAAGTGAATTTGTTCATATAACTGAAGCTTATCCCTTTTATGGCTAACTTATTTTGACCTTTGTAATGTAAATCTTTTAGTATATAACCCATTAAGAGTATATAACCCTCTCACAATTCTGAATGTACTAAACATAACCTTTTTTGGTGACTCAAGGTAATCATTATGTACATTAATTGCTGTCCTGTGCTGTTAATATGGCCATTGTGTCTCGCTATGGCAGTTTTCTCCTGTACTAAATGATTCCTCACTGCTATAATTTTTTAGTGCTTTTTGCTTTTAGTTTCTCTGTCTCTTCCAGTATTGTTCTTTATCTGTCAAAATATGCCCTTACTGCCTCCTAATCTGCCACTTAAACTGAGTTAGGCAGGGCAACCAGATAAACCAGAATTATGTGTCAAATCAGAATAAACAGAATCTGAGTGAAGCTTAGTGGCAGTCCTCAGACCTTCAGGAATCTCAAATTCTGAACAGTTACAGAATATGATTTCTTCCACCATAACTTGCCGTAAAATACAAAGGAAAAATTTTAGTGACCTTTCCAACCCTTAAACATAGAAGTACAATAAATCATGATTAAAATGCAGGTAATGGTTAATTGCTAGGCATTCTCATAGTTAAATGAACATCAGTCTTACAGTCTGCATGATCCAAAATTGTTCTTCAGCAAAATTATAAATTACTGGATGCTGTGTACTTCTAAGATTACTCTTAAATAAATGAAACATGAATGCTTTCAAGTCCTTAGAAGGTGTGGATTTTTCTAGTATAGAAAAACTGAAGTGTAATAATTTGACCACAGTAATTTTGACTTCTTGGTGATTTATGTTGCTTTTTTTTTCTGGGCTTTACAAGATTGAAATAGTTGAAGTTTCTTCTACGAAGGTAACATGCCACTGTATATATTACTGAGGTTCATTGTATTGGGTACTAAATCCTGGTTGGGTGCTATCTGTGTGGCCCCAGTTGTCTGCATTTATTCGCAGCTTGAAAGCTTTTTCAGAGGCAAGACCACACCCCAGTTATTTTTGGTTTTGTCATTTCCTGTTAACTTTGAAGATGACTTAATTGCTTTGTTTGAGCAAATCTTTGAGGGGAGTGGGTGGGTGGGAGTGATTTATATTTTAAAAGTATCCCTTTAAACAGCAGCTTTCCTAAAATGGAGCACTGTAATGATATTTAGAAAACCTAGGTTTTACTCTTGCTTCTGGAGCTTACTTATGACCTTGCCTTTTTTTTTTTTTCTTTTTAACCTTGCATTTTTATTTATTTACTTGCTTCGGTAATCTCATCTGCGAAATAGGGTTAATAAACCAACCCTGTCAAGTATCTGGGTCATGCAAATGACGTAACGGATGTGAAAAGATTAAGACAAGGTAGTAGTTTAATACTTGATAGTTTAATAATAGATCAGTTACTGCATTAGTAGTTGGTAGAGAAATCATTAACATTTGAAAAAGGTAAGAATTAGGAAATATATGAAATTATAAGTTTGGAAAACATTCCTAGTTAGAAAGATACCAGTTCTACGTATAAAGGATATCTGAGTGGAATCCTGTGGGTAAAAACATGAAGATTAATACAGCTCTGTCTAGTACTTGTCTGACTGCTAGTTTCTTTTCTAGCAGTTGAAGGCTTTTATTTTATATTAAAAAGTTCTTATGATTTCACTCATTTATTAAAAGTGTTTAGTGAATGCCATCTGCAACGTACTCTGATACATTGTTTTTTCTTGGCTTTAAAAGTAACATTTCCTTGAGCCTCTAAAACAATCCGTATGTACTTGGGCATCACTATTGGGATCTGTAGCATACAACTAAAAACTCAAATGATTGCATCATGAAATTCTTTTAGCTTGATCCCTCCCTCCTTTCTGAGTATCAGATAATATTGTAGCAATGTTTAATGTCTTGGGTGTGATGATATGATATTGTGGTTATATAGGAGAAGATTTTATAATCTTGGGCAATATCAAATGAAGCATTTAGCCTGAAACGTCATGATGTCTGCAGTTGGTTTTTAAATTATTTTTAAAAATTACATATTTCTAGAAAGAGAAAGCAAAAATGGCAGAACATTAAACATGGTGAATCTAGGTAAAGGACATACAATTGCTCCTTTTACCATTCTTTCACTTTTTGTAGGATTTCAGTTTTCAAATTATAAATTGAAAAATGCCTCAGAACAACTAGGTTTGGAAAAGGCTACCATTATATTTGAGGATTCAGTAGTGTTTTAGTGGTGGAAAGCTAAACAGAAGAAAATGAGTTTTTAGTATGTTATAGCTGATGTGAAGTAGAGGCAACTTATTTAGCAGAAAAAGAGATTGTTTCAGCTACATAGAAAAATATACAGAGGTAAGGATGGAGAAAAATGTGTACTTGACTAAAGAGTAGAGAGAAAAGGGATAAACTAGAAGTGTCAGAGAATTGAAAGGTAAAATGAAGAAAAGGAGGAAGTGGTAGATTAGCTGGAGCAGCTGACAGTGATTCCATTAAAGGGACAGCAAGATTATTTTGATGGCTCTGTGTTTTGTTTTAGTTTGGTTTACAAACCTAATCCAAAATTATAGCCAATTCAAACATTACACAAATAGATGTGGCAAGTGAGACAGCCATATTTTTATTTTATTGGAGAGATTGAAGTGAAAAACATAGAAGAATAGAATAAATAGTAAATTCATTAATGAGTGGAGGAGGTAGAAAGGGTTTTCTAAATGTATTTTCCATCCCTGTTAATCACACCACTCACTCATTTAATTATGGACTCAGATGATGAGCCTGGGAGTCAGGCCAAATGCTTTCTTCTTTTCACTTCATATCCAATTCCACCAGATGGAATTCTGTGGACTTTTGGCTATATAACCTTCTTCGTTCCCCTCTCTTATTTCTTGTGCTATTACAGTAGCCTCCTGCTAGGGCTATTTATCTACTGTCCACACCACCATGATCTGTGAATAATGTAAAGGATTAGTCTGTTGCTTAAAATCCTTCACGAACACTTCCTGCCTATGGGTAAATTCAAACTTTGCTTGACATACAGTTCCTGTGGTGGAAAGCCTTTCTAACTTTGTGCTCCACTTCCTCTTACTCATTTCTACTGCTTGTAGTTCGCAATATGCCATGTTGTATTATATCTGTGAATGTGCTCTTTTGTGTTACTTGTTTTTAGAATCTTGTCCTCCAACTTGACATACTCTATTTCTTTCAAGATTTAGCTAAGATAACTTCTGAGAAGCCTTTTCTCCTCTGCCTAGGTGGCTATATGGAGTAGTGGTTTTAGAGTATGGGCTTTGGTGTCAGACATACCTGGATTCAAATTCTGCAGCTTTTGTTAGCTGTGTGACCTTGGACAAACTGCTTAACCTTGTTTTACATCAGTTTCCTTCTCTGTGGAAGAGGGATGAGAAAATTTAGCTCAAAGGATAGTTGTGAGGAATAGACAAATTTCACAAAGATCAGTGACTGGCACATAGTAAGGTGCTCAATACATCATCATCATCATCGTTAGAAAAGTAGATACTGCCTTTTATGTGCCCCCCGAGAGCAGTCTCATGGTGCTTTAAAAATTTCCTTAAATATTTTTATGTCCTTTATTCACACCTGGCCTCTTCTCTTCAAGGGCAAGAACTGTGCGTTCTTAATGCTGAATACAATGCCTGGAATATTGTTCAGTGCTTAGTAAAAGTTTAAGTAAGTGAAAGCATTAAAATCTTATTTTGTGCAAGTGTAGAAAAGAGCACAGGTTCTGCTAATTACTAGCTTCTTTCACTCAAGTGTAAAATGGGAGATAATAGTATGTACCTCAGAATTTAAAGAATTTAAAATTCCATTTTGTATGTACTTAGCCCAGTGCCCATAGTAGGCACTTAATAAGTGTTAACTATTATCTATTTAAGACGTTAATCTTAAATCTTGGTGAGATTTGACCTGTTTTACTTTAAGTGGCATATGTGAAATAATTTAAGAGTATTGTATTTTATATTTTCCAACCTTGAAAGTCTCCTTAGCTTTTGAAAGGATTTAAACCTAAAATGCTTAAGAAAAATGATAAAATTTTCATTTTCTGTAACATAGCTAGAATTTTGGAAATCACATATTTACAAATATGTAATTCCCTACCTCATGCAACATATTTCTGATTATACCGAAAAGCTTGAATGTGGTCTTGAAAGTATTCACACAGTATAACATATAATAGCCTCCCCAAAATGACTAACACCATTGAGAGGAACAGATGACTCACGTGTAGATTTTATCTGGTATGAAATGTTTGCTTCTTCACTCTGTAAATTGATAGTTCTTTACAGTTTCAATTTAACTTTGTGATCAGTAGTCTAAAGAGGTAAGATTTAAGTTATGTGTTTTTATGTGTGCCTACATAATTTTATTCTTGTGACCTAAGGCTTTATGATGCTTTTAATGGATGGCTGGAGTAAGGTAATTGGTGGATTTATCCATGGAAGAAAGCTGGGCTTTTTTTCCACTATTGTGCAGTTTTTATTGAAAACATATAGTGTCATTATAGAAGTTACTGTTCTGACAGACTGTCACTGATGGTGGTTTTACTTAATTGATTCAAAGATGGCTAGTTCCTAATACTGTGAAAATGAGTTCTGTGACTATCAGTGAACAGAGAGAATGATAAAGAGCTACGTCAGATCATTTAAATAAAATTAGCTGTTCTAGTAAGTTATGGAAGGATCTGAAAGACAAATATGACTTTCAGTAATAATATTTAATTGTAACCTCTTCAGCAGTGTTTAACTGGTTTGTGATTGGAAAGGCAGGTGATTCGATTAGGAAATAAGTCTGCAAAAGTAGGGCAGGCTTGCTGGCTTAAAATAGGAATGAAAGCAGGGTTATTTGTAGGGAACTGAGATAGCTATTTAGGTAAGTCCTGATGTCCCATGAGGGTAAGACCACACAATAATCTAAAAATAATAGCTTATAGGCTGGT
>PVKY010014669.1:0-10468 GCA_004027775.1 Bradypus variegatus | reverse complement strand
TTTTGAGGCCAGAAAAATGTCCAAATCAAGGCATCATCAAGGCGATGCTTTCTCCCTGAAGACTGTGGCCTTCTGGCGGGCAATCCTCGGCTCCTCTGTCACATGGCAAGGGACACGGTGGTGTCAGCTGATCTCTCCCGTTTCTCCCAGGTTCTGTTTCCGCTTCTTGCTTCTGTGGCTTTCTCTCTGTGTGTCTCTGAATTTCATTCTCTTACAAAAGGATCCAGTAATAAGATTAAGACCCATCCTCAGTGAGGTGGACCACACCTTAACTGAAGTACCCTCATCAAAAGGTCCTACTTAACAATAGGTTTATACACAGGAATGCATTAAATTTAAGAACATATTTTTCTGAGGTACATACAGCTCCAGACCACAACAGAGGTACTCAGTAAAAAAAATTTTTAAGTGTACATGTGATAAATATATCACATACAGCTTCTGTGTGATTATCAGAAATAGCTCCTGGGTTTTCTCAGAACCAGCACAAAAGTTAGCATCCCCCAACCCGCAAAGAATTATGCTGTGTTTCTGAAACATCCTCTTCAGAAAGTCTCTGCCAGGACCCTCAACCCCAGAAAAGCTAATCAAGCTCCTGTGAAGCACTCCTACCCCAATTAAAAATAAAGCCCCACTTACACTTAACCTAACCCTATAACAGTAGCAAGTTCTTGCTGTAATCAACAAAACATAGCCAACCTCCTTTAATCTTTTTTGTAACACTGCTCACAAACCCCAGGAAGATGCTTTCCCTTTTGCAGGCAGTTTCCTTGCTGTAGCAATCTTGGTGTCATGAATAAAATGCTGTAAACTGCGATTTGACTCCGATTTGTGTTTTGAGATGATACTTTTCAGGTTTCCTGAACAATAGCTTCAACATCTCAGCCATCAGTTGTTTGCAAAAGCACTGCAAATTTTTGCACCTCCAAGGACAAAGTCAGGTCCGGACTAAGTCCAGCACCAGCTAATCAGGACCCAAATGTGGCCTCCTTCTCCCAGGTCAGGCTGTTAGATACCCGGGGCACGCACACGCAGGTGGGAACCGGGCAATGGCCACTCGGGGCAAATGAGCCAGTGTGGTGGGGAGGGGCCTAGCCCCTGCAAAGGGAATGAATTCCTTTCTCGTCTGCCCCATGGGAATAACGTGCTGTTTCCTCCTTCCCCTCAGAGTGCATGCCTGACTTCGTCCTGTACAATGACGCGTGCCACCAGTCCTGTCCCTCCGGCTTCTATGCTGACTCCCGCCACTGCGTCCCCTGCCACACGCTCTGCCTGGAGTGCCGAGGCCCAGATGCGGACGACTGCAGTGTCTGTGCAGATGCCAGCTCGGTTCTCTATGAAGGGCTGTGTTTGGACGAGTGTCCAGCGGGAACTTACTTTGCAGAGGAGACTAAAGACTGCAAAGGTAGAGACTTTGGGAAGCAGGCTGAGCAGGCATCCCAGGGAGCCCAGTAGCGTGAGGGCTTTCTGCCAAGGCTAAATGGGCACAGGGTTGCATAGTTCCAGCTCCAGAGCTGCCTTTCCACCCAGTTCCCTCCCATTCCAGGCAGCATGCTTTGACTCTGCTTTATTTTTTTTTCTGCTTTATTTTTTTTATTGTGGCAAAATACATATAACATAAAATTTGCCATTTTAACCATTCCTAATTCAGTTTTTTAGAAGAATCTTAATAAGCTTTGGTCCTGTGACTTTTATTATTAACAAATCACACTTGACTCTCCTCGCCGCTGTGGCTGCGAACTGCTAATCAAAAAGGATTCTCAGGGGAAGACTTACCACAGTGATGAGAAGCCTTCAAAAGCCACCAATACGGAAGATTGTTTTTAAAAATTTAAACCATTACAAGTGTATAGCTGTGTTCTGGTTTGCTAAAGCTACCATTATGCAAAATACCAGAAATGGATTGGCTTTTACAAAGGGAATTTTTTTGGTTACAAATTTACAGTCGTAAAGCCATAAAAGTGTCCAAACTAAGGCATCAACAGGAGAATACCTTCACTGAAGCATGGCCAGTGGCGTCTGGAACACCTCTGTCATCTGAGAAGGCACATGGCTGATGTCTGCTGGTCCTTTGCTCCCAGGTTCTGATTCCAAATGGCTTTCTCAAAATGTCTCTGGGCTTCCATCTCTTAGCTTCTCTCTCTCAGCTCCTGTGCATCCTTGCTTATTCTCCCAGGGTGTTTCTCTCTAAGCACCTGGGGGTCCTCTCTTAGCTTCTCCTGGGCAAATTCTGAGCTTCATCTCTTGGCTTAGCATCTCCAAACATCTTTCTGTCTGCATCTCCAAGCGTCTTGGTCTGTGTAGGTTCTTAGCTTCTCCAGGGGGCAACCTCTGTATTACATATCTTAGCTTCTCTCCAAAATGTCTCTCTCAGCTTCTTTGAGCTCCTTCTCACCATGAGCTCTCTTAAAGGACTCCAGTAAACTAATCAAGACCCACCCTGAATGGGTGGGGTCAAAGCTCCATGGAAATAATCTAAAAAGATCTCACCCATAGTAAGTCTGCCTCCACAAGACTGCATTAAAGAACATAGTCTTTCCTGGGGTACATAACAATTTCAAATCGGCACAAGTATTACAAGCAAAACTGCACCATAGAGGGTCTTCTCAGAGCCTCTTTCCATCCTGCATCCTTTGCCTACCCAGAGTCCCATTCCTTTCCTCCTTGTCACCTCTAGGAGCAGGACCTCCTGCTCTGGGTCCCCCACTCCACCCCCAGCACCTCATTCCTACACTGTGAAGAAAGAATCTGCTGTTATTTATGTCTCCTTATTGCTTTTGTGTTCAGTGTGTGTATGTGTATATGATTTGTGCTTTATTCAGTCCCTGAAACTTTGAGAATGTGTCTTTATCAACTATTTTTTATTGCAGTAACATGTAAGTAACAAAATTTGCCATTTTAGGAAAAGCGTACAATTCAGTGGTGTGAATTACTTTTACAACGTTGAGTTACCAGTATCACCTTCCATTACTAAAATGTTTTTATCACCCAGACCGGAATAGAAACTCTTTAACAATTAAGCAATAACTCTCCATTCCACTTCCCCTAGCTCTTGGTCACCTCCAATCTATTCTCTCTCTATGACTCTGTTTATTCTAGATATTTCAGGTAAGTGGAATCATACAATATTTGTCCTTTTGTGCTTAGCTTATTTAACTTAGAATGATGTTTTCAAAGTTCTTCCATGTTGTCACATGTATCAGCCCCTCATTCCTTTCTAGGTCTGCGTAGTATTCCACTGCCTGGGTATACCACTTTTTATTTATTCATTCATCTGTCAATGGAAATGTGGATTGTTTCTGCTTCCTAATGTTTTCCTTTTATTAATCAGGGAGCAGAAAAATAAATTGTTCAATACTAAAGGAATGTCAAGCAAGTGAGAGAAGCATTCTGGGGAAAGGGACTTTTCCAAAGCCTCAGGATTTGCTCCAACTAGGCAGCCAGTGGGTAACTCAGCCCCATATGTTGCCTCCCAGCACACATGAGGTAGACCTCCAGAGGCCATCCTTACAGCATCATGAGCTTGAGGGTGACTGTATGTGGCAGGGGAAACCTGGGCCATCCACATGCTAGCACACACTCAGGCATATGTTTTCATTAGGACGTAAAGATTTATCTTACTTCTGAGGGCTCTCTGCATATGCCTTTATGTGTGTTTTACATACAGTGTTATTTAGTGTCCATGCCCACCTGACTATTTGTGAAAGGATGCGGACATCAAGATGGGTGGCTGAGTCTGCATAGGAGAGGCAGCAGTCAGCATGGCCAGGCAGGCTGTGGAGTTGGATGAGCGTCTGTTTCCACAAGAAGTTTAGAGACTCAGCCAAAAGCCTGCAGTGCCCTTTTGCCTATGCTAGAGCAGGAACTGAGGATTGACTCCTGGCCTTTCTGTAGTGTTTAATAATAAAAGCAATTTGTCATATAGGTGTCAGAATATGTTCACTGGTTTTATCTCATTTAATCATCTCCTAGAGAAAGGTCCCTGGTTCTCAGCCCTGGTTGCTGTTAGAATCAACTGGTGAGCTTTAAAAAAACTACACATGCCTGGGCCCCACCTCAGACCAACCTAGCTGCTGGGTTGGGCCCCAGTGAACATATAGTATAGATGTATAGATGTATACGTACACATGTATGTATATACGTGTGCATAGAGATGTGTATATGCAGGTGTGCACGTATGTGTGTGTATGTATGTATCTATGTATGAGTATTCAAATTTAAAATTTCCCAATAATTCTGATGCTTAGTGAGGTTGAGAACCATTCAGGCAAGTGGTTTCCTTCCCTATTTTTTAGGAGGAAATCAATGCTTTGAGATGTTAAGCAACTTGCTCAAAGTTACCCAACTAGTTAGGGCAGAGCTGGATCCTGACTTTGGGTCTCTCTCTCCAGTGCCTTTGCTCTTTCCAAGGTCTGCAGGGCTGAGACACTAGAGTGATGACCTGACTTTCCAGAGAAGATGCAAAGGGCCTGACCTGAAAATTAAAATTTGGGCAGGTGTAGAGAAACATCTGGAATCAAGCAATCTCCAAGCAGGTTCACCTCTGAGAAACACAAACCTGGACTCCAAACCCATTCTATGTTCACCAAATCATCCCTTCTGAGATATAGCAGGCACCTCTGAACTTCCCAGTCCTTTCCCAAGGCACTGGGGCAGAAACAGCAATCACAGTTATAAAGCCTAGATTCGAATCTTGACCCTGCCCTTCTCAAGCTGAATGACATCATGTCTCCAAGTTTCAATTCCTGATCTAGAGAAAATGAGATGAGGAGGAGGATAACGATAATACCACGCCTCTAGTCATCCAATGAGTGTTTATCAGGGCCCATAAAGTGCCATGTGCTCTTCCACACCCGGGAAACACCAGGGAACAATAGAATCAGAATCCCTGCCCTCGTGGGCTCACATTCTATTGGGGAAGGCAGACCATAGAGAAGATAGGAAGAGGTTAAAGGGGGAAGAGAGTTGAAGAGTTGGGCAGGATGGAGTTGAAATGTGAGAGAAGATGGCCTGGATGATACCACTGGGAAAGGTAGTTGGGGAGCAAGCCACACATCTATCTCAGAGAAGAACATTCTAGACGGGGTGTGACAACTGCTAAAACCCTGAGGTGACACTAAGTTGTTGTTATTTATTATTTTTCTGTGTGGTGTGCACTTTTTTAAAAATAAACTTTATTTTTAAAGGAGTTTTAGGTTTACAGAAAAATTGCACAGAAATTACAGAGTTCCCATACATCTCCTCAAACACACACAAGTGTCCCCTATTATTAACATCATGCATTAGTGTAGTGCATTTGTTACAACTGATGAGCCAATATTGATACATTAGTATTCATACATTTTGTATTCCTAAATGAATACAAAAGAGGCCTGGGGAAATGAAGGAGTCAACAGGCAATTACGCTCTATTTCCACAATTGCTATATTAGTGGTGAATGCAAGGGATTCTGGTAGGAGAGGGGAGGATCAGAGCAATAAGGGTGAGTGGGTAAAAAGGTGACATCCTTGTACAGGAAAATGGTGCTGTGCAATTGCTTATTATTTATTGTAGTTTGGGTGATTATAGTGGGTATTAAAAATATTTCTGAGGTTACTATTGCATGAAATTAGCTCTCTGGGTATGTACTACAGAGCAAGCAAAATGGCCATTTTTCTCGTTTTGCAACAAGAATGTTCCATCAGACCCCAAAGGCTATAACCTACCCCTGGCCCACACCCTTAGCACAGAGCCCTAGAAATCTCTGGAAGAAATGTGGAAGGAAAGTCAATACACTCTCCAGGGGAAGTGATACCCTAGAGGGGCACCCCAGCCCTCTCCCACTCTCTCACTGCTGCCCCCATCATATCCGCAGATTGCAGCAAGACCTGCCTCACCTGCTCGTCATCTAGGGCCTGCACGAGCTGTCAGGATGGCCTGAGGATGGACAGCCGTGGGAGATGCCAGGCTTACAGGGAGTGCGCCCCCTCCGAGTACTGGGACGCGGAGGACCACGAGTGCAAACCCTGCCACCCCAAGTGCTTCCGCTGCTCGGGGCCCGCCAAGGACCAGTGTTACACATGCCCAGGGAACAGCCTTCTCCTCAGTGAGTCCCATTTCCTCCAAGTCCAAGGAGGGGTTTGTTTTCCTTTCCATCTGGGAAACTACTTACACAGTGCCTGATGCCTAGTGGAGATTGGCTTCTTTCTTTTTAATTTTGTATTTGGAAAATGTTTCAAGCTTAAGGAAAAGTTGCAAGAGTAAGAATAGCACAAAGACAGGCATATACCCTTTACCCAATTCCCCTATTAACATTTAGCATCTTACCCCATTTGCTTTGTCATCCTCCCCTTCTCTCTCTCTCTGACTCTCACACAAACGCACGCACACACACACATAAATGCACTCATACACACACACAATCTATATGGGTACATAGTACACAACTTTTTTTCTGAACCATTTGAGAGTAAGTTACATACATCATGCTTCCTTTCCTCCAAATACTTCAGTATTTCTTAAGATTAGGGATATTTTCTTAAAACTCAAAGTATGTTATCAATTCTAACAAATTTAACATCAATATAATACTTTTATTTAATATGCCATCCATTTTCCAATGTTCTCAATTCCTCTTTAGAATAAGGTCCCGTCTAGAGACACGTGTTGATTTAGTTGGCGCATACCTTTAACTGCCTTTAATCTGAGATACTTCCACAGACTATCTTTGTCTTTTACAACATCGATATTTTAGAAGAATACAGTCTATAGTATTCCTTTGGGTTCCATTGACATTTCCTCCTGATTACATTAAGATTATGCCTTCTCAGCCAGAATGCTGTATCGGTGATTAGGTGATGCTGTGTTCTTTTCAGAGGACTATGTCTGCAGGCAACAATGTCCCCCTGCCTCTCCTGGGTGATACAGATTTTGATTAATATGTGTCTAATCCTCCATTGCATAGTTACTGTTTCCCCCCTTGAAAAACATGTAAGTATTCAGCTCCTCATCAAAATTTCCCGAAGATTTAGCATCCATTGATTAATGAATCATTTCAGCCACCAAGGATGGTTCACTCTGACCTCTGTTTTCTCTAAACTCATAATGACCTTCTGGTTGGTTCTATTTCTTGGATGCTCATGTTAGTTCCCAAGCATAGCCATCCACCTCAGGGACGTTGTCTCATTCCTCCTGTACCCAGTTCCCCTTGCACAGTACACAGTGGGGAGCTCAGAGGGAAGCCTTGAAGACACAGGGCCTGACGCCAACAGACGCTCTTCCTCCCTTGGCAGACACGACCTGCGTGGAGGACTGCCCCGAGGGCTACTACGTCAAAGACGGCCACCGCTGTGCCTCCTGCCACAGCTCCTGTCGGACCTGTGAAGGGAGGCACAGCCTGCAGTGCCAGTCCTGCCGACCGGGCTGGTTCCAGCTGGGGAAGGAGTGCCTGCCCCAGTGCAGGGAAGGGTAAGGTGCTCGGCCCACGTTGTCCTCATGTAATCCCACCGCCTCTCCAGATATTGTTGTTGGCACACCCATTTTGCCAATGAGGCAATTAAGACTCAGACACATAACCAACTTGAAGTTGCACTGTTATAAGGAGCTGGGCTGAGGGTCCAGTGCACCTCTCATGCTCTCTAAGGGATTTCAGCCAGTTCACAGTAATTGGCCAGAAACAGGAAAGGCAGAGTGGTCTGGTGAGACGATGCAGAGGGTCATCCTGTCAAATCAGTGATCATGAGTCACCGATCTTACCCAGTGCCAAAATTCACTAGTATTGCAAAGGTTTCATGCAATCCCAAGGTGCTCTTCCCTCACAGAAGGCCAAAACTGTCAGTGTAGATTCTCTTCTATATTAGGATTTGTTCCGATTCTGATTTAATATGTGATGTTTAACCATGTGGATCATTGATTTTGCAAAGGGAACAATTTCAGTTAAAATTTTAATTTATACCCCAATAATTACCCAACCAGTCATGCCCATAAATCCAGAAATTCCAGGTTTACTTATAATATGCAACCTTGACAGACCAAATATATCTTTCTAAATGCATTTCACAAATAAGGACTTCCCATTATTTTTCTGATAAGAAAAGCCATTAATGGGTTTACCAGGAAGTCTGGTTACCAGCATATTGGGAAGAAGATTTCATAGTAAAAATCTCTTTTTTTTTCTGGATATACCCAATAAAAAGAAAGATTGGTTATAGTCTTGCTGCTAATTCTTTCTACCCAACCAATAACCAATAACGTGAGAGTTTCCAGACCCAAATTGAAGGGGTGAAACCTTGGGCCTTCCCCAATCGCTTTCTCCCAAATTGGCCCATCTCACTCCTCTCAGTCCTGGGGTATTTACTGCATGTACCATGCATTTTAGTTCTATATACATCCTTCCACTTTGATTTACCTCATATTCATTCACTCATTCATTCAACAAACATTTAATGACCAGTATCTAGGTGCTGTAAAGATTCAAGGATGAGTAAGATAAACACTCTGACATTCAAAAGCATTTATTTATTCTTATATATCTCCTCCCAAGAAAATTATAAGCTCCTGGAAGGAAAAAAAAGACCTCTTATTTTTCATACATGCTCCCACACACAAAAAGAACAGAGTCACCCATGTTAGCAGCCTTCAAGATACACCAGTGGTATAGAACAATGGAGGAAAAAGTCCTGCTAGCAAGAGTGAGGATGGGGCTACCCAGCTTAGCCTTTCCTCTTCATCCTATTAGGTGCCTCAGAATATCTGGATCCTGTGTGAAACAAAAAAATCTCTGTCTTCCTCAAGACAAGTCATTACATACTCTCAAGCACACACAGAAAAGTATAAACCTCTGGTCTAAATGAATTGTAGACCATGGAATTAAGAAGACAATTGTTCCACAGTGTGTGAGATTACAAACAGGAGAGGGGGGCACTAGTTGCCATAAATTTCTTTAATCGGGTATAAAGGAAGTATTAAAGGGGTATAAACAGAGGCATTTATCTAAAATTGTTCTCTTAGTAAAATCAATGTTCCACATGCATTGCATAAACCTCATATGTTAAATCTCTTGCCTTGGAAAAGCAGCTATATAATGCTCCGCACCCTGTCAATTCTTTTGGTGTTTAACCTCAGGGAAGGTTTTCTATGGCCTCACATACTGAATGCACTTATGCCTGAGATTCTCTTCAAGGCTGTGAGGACCAACAGATTTCAAAGTCACCTCATGTAAAAGAGTTATAAAAGTAAGTAGTGGCATTGTACTTGTGTCCTCTTTTAATCTCATCTAGTCAACCCTAGTACTCTTCAATAGTCTTTAAAACTGACTTGATATTGATAAGCTTTTTTCCCATGGTTCCTATTGATTATTTTCATCTTTATAACAATTTGTAATAACAACATTAGTAAAGAGCATTTGTGTGCTGCTTTAGGATTTACCAAGTATCCCACCTACAAGGTGTCATAAAATTATGATTTAATTCTACAAAGATCCTATGAGGTTGATATTATTCTCTCCATTTTATAGATGGTGAAACTGAGGCTCAGAGAAGTTAAGTGACATGCCCAACATCACACAGCTACTAATACATGGAGGAGCAAAGACTAAACATCAGATCTTCCGATTCCAATCTTATGACCCCTCTGGTCTGTGTGGATATCACTTTCCCTGTTGATTTCTCTTTTGAGTGTCTTGTGGTCTTTTTCAAAGATACAGCTCATGATTGATTTTTCCTTTTGTTCTCTTTCCATCACTTTGGCTCTCAAATGTGTCAGGGTCTTAATGACTGACCGGTAGTAATAGTTGTTCACCTAACCATGGAAGGTGAAACAAGGCTTGATTTGACTCAAGCTGGGTCACCTAAGGTACAGGGCACACTCATAAGATCAAAGACAGATGGCCATGTAAAGGCAGGCTCAGCTGTACCTAGGCTCAGTGTTCATTTTCAACATGTTAGTAGAGCTAAAATAAACTTTTTAAAGAAAGAAAGAAAAGAAGCCATTACTTGGGCTAGTCGTTTTCCACTAGAAAAACCAAAGATGAGCCTTCACGTCTCTAGGATAACTTCAGTGTCCTGACATGAAGGGGTGGATCAGATGTTGTCTAGAAGTTCATCTTTCACAATAACCCCTTTTTCTCTCTTTTATCTTACTTGGAAAATCTTTGTTGCTCTTCAGTTAATGCACTAGGGCTTTCAGAGAGTGGTGTTTGACAAATTCAAATCACCTTGTCCCACTTCCCTAGCTGTTTGACTTTAGGCAAGTTGACTAAATTCTCTGAGCCGCTCTGTAAAACAGGGTTGATAATATCTAAACCATAAAGTTACTATATGAAACAATCATAAAATTAATAATTATTGCTAACATGCATTCATTATTTACATGTGCTAACCCCTGTTCTAACCACTTTCTCAGTATTAACTTGTTTAATTTGAGGTACTAACATTAATTAGTCCATATTACAGATGAGGAACCTGAAGAACAGCTCCTGAATGGTCAAGCT
>PVKY010014668.1:0-10481 GCA_004027775.1 Bradypus variegatus | reverse complement strand
TGCACAGTTACCCTGGTAAAAGGCCATAGGTCCCCCTGGGGAAGGCTGGGAGGAAGATTAACAGTATAAATTTTCGGCAGTGTAACAGGGTCCTTACCCAAGGGTACCCGGTCCTCCCTTCATTCAAGGGGTATGGATCTGTAAACTATCTCAAGTCTGGGAATTGATTAAGGGGCTGTGACTCTCTGTTTTTGTAATTCAAGGGAGACTTTTGTTCATGTGACCTAGAATTCTTCTGCCTATATAGTTCAAACAAGAATTTAGTCGATGGCCCATCTATTTTACTACTTGGTACTCCATGATCCACTAGCCAACGCCATAAGTCTCTGTGAGTCATATTATTTTGATTGCTGTTTTGAGCCTGTTTTCCATTATGGTAGCCACACCCATCTTGTCTGTGGTGGTTAACTGCAGCCACTTGGCTTCTGCTGACTCGGGACCCGATTATCCCCATTGTGTTTAAGGATTCCAGCTCAGTGACAGCAGTTCCTACAGTAATATCTGACCTACAGAGAAGGGCGAGAGCTCTTCAGGGATGATGGAGTGAGTCTCACAAATTTATTCCTTACAGTCCTGGTAAAAGGTGTGTCCTCTGGACATTCCAGGGCTGTGTGAGCAGGTCTTCCATGATAAATCCACTCTAACATTCCAGTCTCTCCAAGCCTTTGAATCCCCTCCTCCACATTGTGTCAGGGCAGTTCTGGCATTTCAACCTCTGGTAATGCCAGCCACCTTTCAATCCATGTTTCAGCCAGCCACCCAAACTGTTAACACCCTTTCTAACTCCTTGAGCTACAACACTGAATGCAGAATCTCTGCTTAGTGGGCTCATATCAGTAAATTCAGCCTGATCCAACCTTATATTCCTTCCACCATTATCCCGCACCCTTAGTATCCATTCCCACACATATTCCCCTGGTTTCTGTCTCTGTAAGTTGGAAAACTCATGCAGTCCTTTTGGAGTATAGTGTACTTCTTCATGGGTCACACTTTGTACCTCACCCTTCCAGGCCTGTTGGGACATTAGTCTAGTTATAGGTCTTGAAGCAAAGGCTGGTGGTGGGTGTGGGTCATGAAAAGTCAGAATTATCCCTCAAGCCATTTACCTCAGGACACTCTTGCATTTTCATCTCTTAAAACAGGATTAATCTCTCCTGACAGAGGAGTGAGGGTTGCTTCCTCAGGGGAGGTGATTACAGGATTAGCAGGCACTGAAGGATTAATCTCTAGATGGAGTTTAGATGGCAGGCTCCTTGGGGCATACTGGAGGTGGGGAAGCTGTTTCCCCAGGACAGACCTCTACAGGTAAATCTAACAATGACTCAGCAGAATCCAGGGTTCCAATGTCCTCACTGCCATTATTATCAATCTGTATGTCCCCAACCCAAGTTTCCAGATCCCATTCTTTTCCAATCAATGCCTTTACTTTAACAGCAGACACCCTGAAAAGCTGAGATTTTAGTTTACATTGTAAATCTGCTACTCACACAATGAGAGTCTGTGTCTGGTTTTCAGAAACCTCAAGTCTGTGGGCACAGGAAATAAGATTTTCTTTCAGGACACATATAGAAACCTTTACATCTGTCATATGACGATTAAGTTTTGAATTTGAAGGCTTTAGCTCGTCACTGTCTCGTACAACTTTATCCAATGTATCTAAGAGCAGCCAGCCAGCATCATTATACCTCTTAATTCTGCAAAATTCTGTGAAGGTGTCAAAAACACTGTCACCCAGAGCCTTGCTTCATACAAGAGTATGGTTAGCAGAATCAAACGGTGCTATTTTGCGTATCTCCTTTGCCAACTCATGCCATGGACTGTCAGTGCCCTCTTGATTTTTGGAAATAGAGTCATTAGTGACTCTGAATCTAATCAGAGTAGAAAACAATTGTTTTAAGCCTATTTTAAGATTCTGTTTCTCAAGAACCACTCCTGGTATCAAGTTGTATTAGTTAGGGTTCTCTAGGGAAACAGAATCAATGAGAGGTAGCTATGAATATAAGACAAAAGTGACTCACCCATCTGTGAGTATGCATGAGTCCAAATTCCGTAGGGCAGTCAGCAAACTGTCAACTCCAATGAAGATGTCTGATGAACTCCTCAGGAAATGAACTGACAACTTCGATGAACTCCTGAGAAAATGAACTGGGATCTTCGATGAATGTGTTTGATGAACGCCTCAGGAAACTAACTGGCAACTTCAATGAACTCCTCAGGAAACACTTCGCTGGGCAGCCAAAGAAGTGAAGGTCCTCTGTCTGTCTTGCTTAAAAGTCTTCAACTGATTAATTGGATTAAATCCAGCCAATTGCATTCTCTCATTGTGGAAGACACGCCCTTCGGTGAGTCATCAGTCACAGCTGCAGCCAATTGACTGATGATTTAATGACTAGCTTGTTGGTTTATTAACCAGCCACAAAGGTCCTTGCAGCAATTGTTAGGCCAGTGTTTGCTTGACCAAACAGTTGAGTACTATCTCCTGGCCAAGTTGACACATGAACCTAACCATCACAGAGATGAGTGTGAAAGTAGTTTGTAGAACATGATGTTATAAGAACTGTAACAGAGTTATAGATAAAGGGCAAAATTCCACCTATTGTTAATTCTGCCCTCCTGTGGGGTTCAGGGTAAGTCAATTTGCATTTCCACCTGCTTGTTCTCTCAACATCAGTCCATTTTTGTGCAAAGTTAGAATGTGGCCATTTCTATCAGTGGTTTCTGTTTTTTTGTTTAAATTTTTATTGTGGTAATAGATATACAATGTACAATTTCCCATTTTAACCACTTAAGTGTACAATTCGGCGACATTAATTACATTCACAAACTTGTGCTCCCATCACAGAGGGTCCTCCTTGTGGTGCTGTTTCCCGGTAGCTGGACACTGGAGGCTGCTTCCGGTTCTCCAGCCCAGAGCATCATGGGGTGGCGCCCTCCCCACAGAGATGCCTGTCCCTTCCGGCCTCTGCGTTCTGTGTCCCTGTGCCTGAGATGGGTAATGCATCTAGCAATGCCATTTTGTATGATGCTGGTCATTTTGACAGATGTCTTTGACTTGCTTCATGTCAAGTTTGGGGGCTCCTATGTCTTTCTCACTTGAGCTGCTCTCTTAACAGGATCCCCCCCCATCCTAGCTCAAACTCAGCAATTGAGTTTTTGAACTTAAATCTGGGGTTTAACATTATCCCTATTATGTGTCACTTGTTGGATTCGGTCTGTTTCTTACAGTTTGTGAAGATCATGTTGAATTCTAATTCTGTGACGAGCATCTGGGCTCTGCCTCCTGGTCTACACGGGTGATAGTGGTTGAATGGTTGAGTGCTGTGGTTCCCACTAGAGACCTTTTGCCAGGTTGGTCCCAGTTCTCTAGCTGACCTATGGGGTATGCTTGTCCGTGTTAGGTTGGAGTCATTCAGGAATCCACACAACGCAGTAAGTCAAAGTATAGAGTTTATTTAGAGGGAGAAAGCGGGTGGGAGCCGGTGGGAGGGAAATAAAATGGCTCCAGCTCTCTATCTGAGAGCAGCATTTTTTAAAGGAAAAAACCCATGTTGGGATGGGAGGGTGTTGGGGGAGAAGGGTGCCTGCTGGGTGTGTCCTGTGCCTCAATTGGGTGAGTGCCTATCAATTTCTGGGCTGATAGGTTGCTAGGGTTCTGGCACATTATTCTTCTTAGAAAAGCAGCTGCGTTATCTATCTAGGGAGAGCAGCCTTTTTGGTTCTTCGTCTTATGGACATATCTGACCTTGCCTTTACCCGCCTTTTGAGGTTGGGGTGCCTCTGTGGCTGGAACAGCCTTGAACAGCCTTCATTCTTTAGTTTATGGGGTGCCTGTTTTCTGTGAGATAAGCTGCGGGGGCCCCTGGGTTAGAAACTCCTTCTACATGTTAGTTTCTTTTTTCTGGGATCTAACAGTCAGCTACTTTAAGATCTACCTAACTTTGTCCAATTCCATCCCATATTCAACACCATGAATATCAGTCAGATGCCTTGTCAGATGAAGTCCTTAACTTGATATTCAAAACCCTGGGTCCCATCCCAGCCCTAGTTATTTACTCACTTTGTGACCTGGCTGAGGTTTTTATCCTCTCCAAGACTCAGCTTACTTTTTTGAAAAATGGGGTTAGGAGCCTGTTCCAGTTTGCTAATGCTTCCTTTTTGCAAAATATCAGAAATGGATTGGCTTTTATAAAGGGGGTTTATTTGGTTACACAGTTACAGTCTTAAGGCCATAAAGTGTCCAAGGTAATGCATCAACAATAGGGCATCTTCACTGGAGGATGGCCAATGGTGTCCAGAAAAACTCTGTTTGCTGGGAAGGCACGTTGCTGGCATCTGTTCCAGAGTTCTGGTTTCAAAATGGCTTTCTCCCAGGATGTTCTTTTCTAGGCTCCACCTTCTCTCCAAAATGTCACTCTCAGTTGCTCTTGGGGCATTTGTCCTCTCTTAGC
Organism: Bradypus variegatus; assembly: GCA_004027775.1. Lineage (NCBI taxonomy): Eukaryota > Metazoa > Chordata > Mammalia > Pilosa > Bradypodidae > Bradypus > Bradypus variegatus. The sequence continues at coordinate 6,033 of PVKY010014668.1, read as the reverse complement.
TTCTTCAGAGCAAAAGTCTGCTTTCAAAGGCCATCTCCAAAATGTCTCCGTAAACTGCAGCCCCTTTCTCAGCTCCTGTGCATTCTTCAAAGTGTCCCTCTTGGCTGTAGCAAAGCTCACTTCTTCTGTCTGAACTTATATAGTGCTCCAGTAAGGCCCATGCTGAATGGGCAGGGCCATACCTCTATGGAAATTTTCCAGTGAAAGATCTCATCCACAGCTGAGTGATCACATCTCCATGGAAACATCCAATCAAAAGTCTGCAACCCAATCAACACCAATACATTTCCTGCCCACACAAGACTGCATCAAAGATAATGGCATTTGGGGGGACATAATACATCCAAACCATCACAGAGCCCTTGGGAGGACTGACTTCTGAAAATGCCTGGGGTTATCAACTGCGATGTGCAGCTGCCCAGCTTGGGTGCCCGGGGGCTCCACCACAGCAGGAATGGCCACCACCGGAGACCCCGTCAGGCTGAACAGCCCTGCCTGCAGGAGGACTCGGTCTTCCTGCAAAACCTGAGTCCCGGGGCTCCAGGCAATGAGGGCTTTGGGGGAAGAGGGGCATGGAAGGAAGCATCATCTGACCCTGTGGGGTAGATCTGTCCTCAGGAGGGACTCTTCCAAGAAAGGCCAGACCCAGAGCTTCACAGCCTCACTGAGCAGGATGGTGGCTGCTGGCGTGGGGTGGGGTGGGGTGGGCGGTGGCCGACACCCTCCCTCTGGTGCTTTTATTCCCTCCTGGTGCCCTGTTCTTCTGGGTGGGTGGCCGCCCAGCCTCCAGCCCTGTCTCTCCCACCTCCTTTCAGACTCCACTCTTCCTCCCTGGCTGTGGCCTCCCTAAAATGTCACCCCATGCTCACCCCAGGCAGCCGGCGTCACTTCTCCCGGCTTTACCTCCTCCTGAACAGAATAGGGCTTTTCCCTGGTTCCAATGCTCTCAAAATCACAGCTCAGAGATTCACCCATTGTTCCCCACTGCCGCGCAGACAGAATATCAACTTCTTAGCCTGGCGTTGGAGCCTCCTTAACTTTGGACTATCCTAAGAATGGCCAGAAGAAAGTAGCTGTCACTGATTCCACATCTGCTCTGCTCGGCATGGCTCGGCTGGCGTGCTGCAGTGACCCTGGGAGATGATGGTTAGCCTCATGTCACAGACAGGAAACAGGCTCAGAGACTTTAGGTAGCTTGTCCAAGGCCACATGGTTAATCAGTGGGCAGGGTTGGGAATCAAATCTGTTATGAACTTGCCTAACCCAGGCTGGCTGTCCTCAGCTGTCTGATCTTTTGGGCAAGTAACAGCAACCTCCCACGGTCAGACCCAAGTTCAGGCACAACCTCAGCACCAGGAGTTGTGCAGCCCTGAAAGCGACACTCAGGCCAAATTCTGCCCGGGTTTGGACAAAGTTCATTTTTTTAAATAATTTTAAATAATATGTTATAGGCAGTATAACAAAGCCCAAGCTGTTTGACTCTAAGCTTTTCTCACCCTGCCTTACAGCCTGTTACTCCACCTCCTTTCCTAGCTCTCTCCCTCTCTTCGTAATCAGAAGCCCTGGACCTCCCAATCTAGTGTACTCATGCCCCCCAATCCTTGATTTTTCTTGCCATTCTGCTCCTCCAAAAGGAATCCTCAAGCCTTGACTTTATCCGACTCCAATCCACCTTCAGCTTCTCTGAGCCACCATCATCCCTAGCAGTCCAGACAGCTCAGAGTTTAAATCTGAAATGAAGTGACCCTCCGCCTGCTGGGCTATGAGTTCAATTTGGGATCCATGGTGACCAACACCGGATGGTCCCACTCAAGCTACGTAGATCTTGATTAAAAGATTTAAAGGAATAAATGAAATGCTATTATTGCTAAAGCTCAAAGTAGGAGACAACCTTCTCTAAGAAGTGTTCTCCAAGCTGAGCTTGGGGTTGGCTTTCCAGACACCCCCCCTTTTATTAAATTCAGTTTTATTGAGATATATTTGCATACCACACAATCATCCATGGTGTACAGTCAGTTTTCACAGTACCATCACGTAAATGTGCATTCATCACCCCAATCTATTTTTTGAACATTTTCCTTATACCAGAAAGAATCAGAATAAGAATAAAAAAATGAAAATAAAAAAGAACACCCAAATCACCCCCCCATCCCACCCTATTTTTCATTATTTTGTCCCCATTTTTCTACTCATCCATCCATACACTGGATAAAGGGAGTGTGATCCACAAGGTTTTCACAATCACACTGTCACCCCTTGTAAGCTACATTGTTATACAATCGTCTTCAAGAGTCAAGGCTATCCTGGGTTGGAGTTTGGTAGTTTCAGGTATTTACTTCTAGCTATTCCAATACATTAAAACCTAAAAAGGGTTATCTATATAGCCCATAAGAATGTCCACCAGAGTGACCTCTCGACTCCATTTGAAATCTCTCAGCCACTGAAACTTTATTTCATTTCATTTTGCATCCCCCTTTTGGTCAAGAGGATATTCCCAATCCCACGGTGCCAGGTCCAGATTCATCCCCAGGAGTCATATCCTGCATTGCCAGGGAGATTTACACCCCTGGGAGTCAGGTCCCACATAGGGGGAGGGCAATAAGATCAACTGCCAAGGCAGACACCCCCATTTTTGCAAAGAAGGATCTGCCTCTGCAAAGAGAGCTCCCTCCTGAGTCTTGGATCCTTGAGAAGCCTTCAGTGGTCTTTGCTCTTGTCACACAGCTGGATTTTCAGGGCCCTGTCTCCCCACCATCAGGGCGGCAGTCCAGGATGGAGACTTCCCTTCACAGACCAGATGGTTCCCTGGGTACCTACTTACAGTCTTAGGGTTAGGGCTTTAAAACCTGCTTTGGTGTTGGTTCAAATCCTCCTTTATAACCACCACGGATAAGGAAACCAAGACATAGAGAGCCCCTTGCTTTATAGAGCAACCCAGAAGAGAGGAGCTATCACTTTTTCCTCATCTGCTGTGCTCGGCATGGCTCGGCTGGTGTGCTGCAGAGCTGAGATGTGAACCTGGTCTTCCGATTCTGGATGCCTGGTCCATTCTTCTGCCCAGGATAATGATTTTCAAAGTGGGCTAGAAAAGGTCAGGTGTGATGGTGGTACCTCGAGGACCAAATGAATTTGTGAATGGCTCCTGCCTCCCTTTCTCGCATTCAATCAGAGATGTTCACTATTTCTGTGCAGTACATTAAGCATGAGCCTAAGATTTCATTTGAATAAAGGATTTTGCTTTTTAAAGCCTTAGGTTCTAGGCCTGGTCCCTCGGTGGCTGAAAAATCTATTTACCCTTTGGTGCTAGTGTTCAGACACAATTTACAGTTGTGAATGAGCAGTTGAAAGCAGGGGCTCTGAGGTCAAGGGGTTCAAATCCCCACCCACCACCTTTCCAGCTGGGGACTCCTGGGCAAGGACTTAGGCTCCCGAGCCTGCAGTGAGGATTAAGGGAGCTAATTCAAGTAAAGTGCCTGGAGCATGGAAAATGCTCAATAATGGCTCTTATAGGAAGCTGTAAGTGAGAAACCAATGCTTTTATCCAAAGAAGAAACCACTGATGATATCATTTCGGACATGGGGATGCCTTTGGGGTAGAAGCTAGAGATATTTTGGGGTGAGCTGGGAGAGAAGTGGTCCCAGGGCCCCTCCATGATGCCTGCTGCCTTGGGGACTGGGGCTTGCTCAATGCCCTGGACCCCCACCCGCTACAATGCCAACCAGTCTGAGCTGCCCACGCAGGACAAGGGGAGAGCCTGGGGCTGGGTGGGGAGTATTTTGCCAGCAGCTTGGCAGCCAGGCATGTTGGTAATGGGCCATTCCTCAGGAGTTGGGGTGATTTAGCAGATTATCTGGAACAATGGCTAATTAGGAACTAAACTCTTTGGCAGGAAGTCTTTCATTATAAGGGTGGTAGAATTTCACAACCTGCTGCTGTGTCTGGGGCTGGAGAGGAGCCTTCTCTGTCCAGGCCTGAGAACCGTGAAGGCCTTTGTCCTGTGGAGCCTTGGGTCTCCTCACTCAGGTCCCCCACGCCCCACCCCCACACTGAATGCGGGAGTGAATTCTCCTGCCCCTTCCTCACTTAGGGGCCTTAGCAAAAAACAGGAAGTGGCCGAGAAGTCACCAGACCAAAGTAACACAAAGTGCAGACATCATGGTTCGCTTCATGTGACTTTAGGCAAGTCCCTTCCCCTCTCTGAGCCTGACTCGCCTCTCTCCACACTGAGAAAATTTTCTAGACCTAAGATGGTGGCAGGCCCAGCATGGAACCAGGTCGTCTGTGGCCCCTGAGGCCCACCTTCCCGGTGCCCAGACCATGGTCCGTTCTCCCTGGCCTCTGGGGGCTCCCTGGGACCCCTGCTCCCTGGGCCGGCCTTGGAGAGCACATTCCCCTTTCCTATTTCTGTTTGAATCTGATAGCTTTCTGGCCTCTAATTTTAATCCCAGTGAACATGATTCATGAGGGGCCAGGGCTGGGCTCTGCAGCAAGGCTTTTAGGCTCCCCAATGAAGGAGCCATCCATAATATATGAAAATTATAGAGGGAGCTGTGGCTGGGGAAGGGCCAGCAGCTTGCGAGGTAGAGACCGGTGTGTCAGCTCCAGCTTCCTTCTGTCCGGCACAGCCCCTGGGGCTTTGGAGCTGGGGGGGGCAGTGTCTGAAGCTGCATCCAGCTGTAATTTTTAAGAGGCAAGAGCTACTTAAATCAAGGGTCAATAAGATTGCTCGGGCTTGCAGAGAGCCACCCACTCATTACTGAGGTGGGAGGCTGTGGTGAACACCAGGGGACGCAGTGCCTTCGCTACTCCTGGGAGCTCTGTGCACCGAGAGGGGCGCTGCTCCCTGGCCCCCTCCCCTGCCCGCGGAGTGCCTCTGGGAGACCCCTGTGGTCTCCCAGACCTCTACTCATTCATCTGTAAAATGGGGATGATGATAATATCTCCTCCACGGGGTCACTGAGGGGATTAAATGAGATCATGGCTGTGTGGAAGTGTTTTGAAGATGCGAAGTCACGATACAAAGGGAAAGGAGGAGGAGGATTTGAGGAAAGAAAGAAACCTGAGAGGGAGGGGGTGATGGCAGGCTTCTGGGAGAACCGGGGCCCCACGTGGGCCAGGCCAGGCGCCTCCTACCCAGGCTCCCCTCACTGCCCTTTTCCTCCCCGCCCCCAGCCCTTCCCCTCCTCTTCCCCTGCCTCTTTTCTCATTGGTTAATTAGATGATTTGGTTCCTTCCAGTCCCCAAATCATCATCTAGGTCAACTCCTCAACCCACAAATGTTTACAGAAATCACATCAGGGTCCTGGACTGGGGGTGGAAGCTGGGGGGATGGGGAGGGGGTGGGCAGAGGCATAAGTCAGGGGCGCTCACCTGTGCAGCCTGACCTGGAGACCCACCCACCCACAGGAAGAGGTAGGAGGTGGAAGGGACGGGAAGCACTGAAGAAATTCAGGGGGTGAGCTGGGGGGAGGACAGCAGGAGCGAAGCCTGTGTAGGACAGTGTCCTGGCCTCATTCATGGGTTAACCACTTATTGATTGTTGACTCTATCAACCCCTTATTGATTTGGAGTCAGATTGCCTGGGTTTGAATCCTGTGCCTACCACCCACTCATTTGTTGTGTGACTTTGGGCAAATCATCCAATCTCTCTGAGTCTTGTCTTGGTTTCCTTATCTGCAAAATGGGGGAGAATAATAGTACCTGCTTCATATGGTGCTGTGAGGAGTAAATGAGTGAATGCATGGGAAACGCTCAGTGCCTGGCACACAGTAGGAGCTACCTGAGGGTTATTATCAGGTCTGCCACAGACACTCCATACAGCACTTCTCGAACATTCCCTTCTATCCTCTCCCTACTTTAGCAAACAGGAAACATAACCCCTGAGGGTTATCCAGATTATCTCATATGGATGGTAAGCAACAGAATCGATATTTGAACCCAGGACAGTGGGGTTCCTGGACCCACAGCCTGGCCACCCCACAGCCTGGCCCACCCTACTGAGCAGCCTCCTTGATTGAGGGTGTCTCCTGCCT
>PVKY010014667.1:0-10481 GCA_004027775.1 Bradypus variegatus | reverse complement strand
GACAATCACTTCTGTGTGCATTAGATTTCCTGTTTAAGAGGAATGAATGGCTTTGAAATGGCCTATCACAGTGAACAAAGAGTTCAAACAGAATTTTGTAACAAGTCCTTAGTGTGGAAACCTCCAAAGATTTCCACTGGGTGAAAATCCAACCTGAGTGTAAGCAGATAAGGATTCCATAGCTATTCGGAACATTAAATTCTAGTTGTTAAAATAGTAAACAATGGCCTGTTTATAAAACCTGATGGATCATACAATTCTGATCATCCTTTAAAAATGGGCCACTATTTTGGAATAATGAAAATGTTCAAAAATTGATTGCGGTGATGAATGCACAACCATGTGATAATACTTAACCATATGATGATACTTTGAACAACTGATTGTACACTATGGATAATTGTATGGTATGTGAATATGTCTCAATAGCATTGCATTGAAAATGGGCCTCCATTAATTTGGAACTACAAATACAATTATAATAATCATCTAAATGTAATCATCACTTTTCAAAAGTAAAATGGAATTAGTATTGGCTGATTGTCTATTATATGCCACTTTCACACACTTTCTTATTTCGTCCTGACAATCTCCCCATAAGATAGATATGATGTCTCCATTTACCAATGTAGAAACTGAAACTCAGTGCAGAAACCACTTGCGGGGAGACACCACACACACCTTGTTCATTATTAAACCCCCAAGACCTGGCACTGTACCTGGCACAGCGTGCTGAAGAAATGTTAACCACCCACATAGCTAGTAAGTACATGCCTGACCAAGATTTGAACAGTGGCCTATTTTAACTTGGTATCCTTTCTTTTTCTAAGTCAAGAGTTTGTAAACTTTCTTAAAAATATGGCCCATTTGCTCTCTGATGCTACTACTCAACTCTGCCCTTGAAGTAAAAAGCAGCCATAGGCAATATATATAAATGAATGTATGTTAGCTGTGTTCCAATAAAATTTTATTTACAAAACCCAGAAGAATACAGTTTGCCAACTCATGTATGTCATTACTAAGATGACTAAAATATAACAAAAATATACACCAGTATTTTTACTTTATTATTCAACTGAGAAAGAGCTGAGAGGGAACTGTGCTCATTGGGACTTGAAATATTTATTGGTTTGGTCATGGTTTGATAATCGCCTTTCACTGATGCAGCGGAAGATTAACTGCCTGCCTGGGTTTTGTTGAGCCTGGATACAAAGAAGTCAGACCTTCTAGCACAGGCTCCTCAGAGAATCTTCTACCCTAAAACAGAAAAATTATTATTCATTATTTTATGGAAATGAAAGACAGGAGTGTCTCAGCAAATGAAGATTCTGTATGATAGCATAAGCACAGATAGTAAAAAACATCAGGACAGGACCCAGTAGAATGATATAATTCAAGTACTGTGATGAAGTCATTTAGCTTCCTTGGATTAAATGAAGATGATGCAAATACCAAACAGCCATCAAAAAACTGCTGAGTGATGAAAAAGTATTTCTTAAAACCTTGAGGTCCTCTGTAAACATGCAGCTTGATTGCCAATTAATGATCAAACCAGACAATCCTGAGCAGAGTTTAGTAAGTAAGTAGGCTCACATCTATCTTTTAAGAAATGATTCCTGGAACAGGCAAGAATCTTGCTCCAAACCAAAGAAAAACTTCTAGAAACATCAAACATAGTAATTTAAAGTCAGGGAATCAAAACCACAAATGGCAGCACTTCCACTTATGAGTGGCAGGCCTATTTACAAACTCCATTATTTACAACAGAAACAAACAAACAAAAAAGGTTTAAACTATGGGGAAAAAAAGAAAACTAAAGTATGCATGATAGACTGTTAGGAAAAGCAAAACATAATGTTAAAGAAACTCTATCAATTTTTTAAAGCCAAGGCCAAGGTTTCCTTAACAATTATTCCTATTTCTTCCTATTCTCCTATTTGTAAAGATCAAATAAGATACATGTGGAAGTGCTAGGTAAACTATTAGGCCCTATAAAAAATGTACATGGGGTTATAAGTATTTTCATTATTGGTATTATGACATGGATCAAACTACCAATTTTTGGTACTTAGTCTTTCTAATAATAAGACCCTAAGCTCCTAGAAGGCAACTGCTTTCACAGCCCAAAGAGCATACTGTAAAGCACCACGGTTGGGAACATGGCCACTCAAATATCCTTTGAACTGAAATTGATCCCAGAAAAACAGTAGGTGTTCAATAAAAGTTTGTCAAATAAAAAAATAAATGGTAGGCACTCAATGCACATTAATTCTGATTTTTCAGATTTCTCTTAGTCAGTACTCAAAAAATGTCCTGTTTTTTTCCCTCTGTTCGAGCTCCCCACAGTATTGGATGTTGGAAGAATATGTAGCCCTTTGCATAACTCTTAGCAATTGACATAAACTCCCACTGAAAAAGTGATCAACAGAGAGACAGCACAATGTTTATGTGGGGGCGGGGAGGGGTTGTGGGATTAGTAGAGCCAGTAGGGGTCACAGCAATGGAGAAGATAGAGTTGGGATAAAGATAACAAGTTTCCAAAGACCTTCTGGGAATCTGGAAGCGATTCTGCCATCAGAAGACTCAGTGAAGTGCTGAGCCTTGATTTTACAATATTTGTACCTGAATTATATACTCAGCTATGCAAAATTCTAAAAACCAGACTGAAAAAACAGAAACAACTCAGAAAAACTTTCATTATAATGTGAAGCTAAAAACAATCAGAATCCTATGCAAGGAGCACATAGAACTCTCACAAGTCACGAGGGGACCACTGACTTCATGTTGGAATTATTCTTGCTTGACTAACACAGTCTTTTTACCTATTCCTTGATCAAGAATCATTTTTAAAACTTGGAAGTCTTGCTTGCTGTATAATTGGGTTATGAAATAAAATACATGAATTTTATATATTTTATATGAGTAAAATACAGACAAATGAAATAAAAACAGACATTATCAAAGATAGCATTGTCACTGATCATTAGTCTAAAAGAGGTACTGGAAGTTCAGAAAGACAAACTTACTTTAAAAATTGAGTGCAATCGCCCTCAAATCAACACAAAACCATGAATTTAGCCCTTTCAGCATTCTTGGAGACTGAATTTTAATACAGAGCATTTTCACCAGAACTTTGGCAGGTGAAGGCAGTAATAACTTTTACTTCTGATGATCTACCCATTCCCCATTTATATGTGAAACTCTTCTAGAAGAGGAAGGAGAATGATGAAAACAAAAAACAAGTGCAAAGTATTCTAAGTGCAGGCTGTTTGAAATTCCCAATTCTTCTAGTCTGATCATCTGTTTGTAAGAAGTGACTATATGTTGGTCCCAAAAAGACAGAACAATCAGACTGTGGTATCTATCAGTAAAGATGGAGTTGCTTAATAAGACAAAAAATGATTCATTAAAGTTCCATTTCTGTTTGTTTTTGAAGTACATTTTCTAATACAAATGTTGCATTCATTTCATATACATTTTTCAGCAGGCCCTAAAGAGCAATACTTTTTTAGTCATTACCCTTTTTAAAATTCCTAATGAATGTGGTATCATTGTTCTAAAGGACCAGGTGCCCATTTTACCTTGTTCATTCTTCTGTTTGAAATTGCTAAATACAATTTCCCTCATTTCTGATCATGAAAGTATATTTTAAAACTCTCCATTAATCTTATTTTCCTTTTAAGCAAAAAATCACTATCTATTACCATCAGCTATGTTCTGCCTGTTAAAAAAACTGCTTGTCCAAGATGCTTGTCTCTGAAAATTTAAGTCTCACTAAAGAGCTGAGGAGGAAATCTGTTAGGAATGTTCACAGATACCTGCTTTTTTTAAGTTTTTTTGTGGTAAGAGCTAGCCTTTAGATTAGTGTTACTCATTGTTTATGAGGGTTGTTTATCAAGCCAAAAATAAGGTGCCTCCTCTCTATAAATTAAAGAATCAAGTTACAATCCATTATTTCATTTCTGATTGTTTTTCTTTGTAATAGGAGGAAAGTGGATACTGGATAACAGTCTCTCCCGAGCACTACATTAAAGGCTCCAATTAGCAATAAATCAGTTGTCTTTCCTACTGGGGGAGAACAAGAGAGAAAAGAGAGAGGGGCTGGTCAGAAAAGAAGAGAACTGAAGGAACTTCCAAATTAACTTCCGAGAAAGATACCTACTGTACACCTAAAACTTGTTTGGGGACTGTTAGGAAAATCCCATCAAAAGTAAGACGAAAATCAAGCACCATATTTGAGGGTCAGGTCCTCTCTCACTTGTAGATACTGCATCTTAAGATGTTTAAAGAGAGCCTGAAGAGGTTAGGCACCTTCATAAAACAAAACTTTTATGCTGCATACTTTCCTGGCTTGTTCCTAAACCCAGAGATTTGTGACACATTGGCATCACTGTTATGCAAACGGTGCCTTAATGGCTGTAACCATTAACGGCCTCTCATTAAAATGGCTTTCAGAAATTTGTCACACCATATAAAAAAGCTAACAGGTACATCAAACCCATCAAAATACGAATTACCCTGATTTGTGTTCTAAACCCAATGCAAGTGAAATTTCAATAGCCTGATGTTATTTCTAGTATATCTGTTTCAACCATTAAGCTAGAACCAAAAATTTACTTCGTCTACAAAATTTATTTTACCTTGTATCAAACATGCTAGAAAACAACTTTGCCACATAGTGTGCGCGGGTATGTGTTTAAGTTGATCGGGAAAAGTTTGAAGCTGAAGTCTACCGGAAGGAGCAGAAAAATCAAACAAGAAAACTGTAAAATGAACTCCAAGAAAAGTGCCTTTAAATCCCTTCTATTCCCCTCTCTAAAATGCTATGACGTTACCCCCCACCCCGCCCCAACTGTGTAACAAAATTTTTCTATGTCGAATACGTGGAAAGAAAGATAATTCAATTTACATTAGGTAGCGAACGCATATTCTTTTTAATGTTTTACAACAAAAATTTCTGCCTGACAAACCCAAGATATCAGAGTTCGTTATAAAAAACTTTTTTCAGTCCAAAACGAACCCTTTAATTTGCACAAGTGTAAAGACTTCTCGAGTTTTTCAGAGAAATCGCCACTGCCTACAAAATTCGCAGGTAAGGCTGACAGAGGCAGATTTCCATGAAATTTGTCAACAGCCAGAGCGCTGCGTGTCTTGACAATTTCCTAAGGGAAACCCCTCGGCACCGTCCGGGCCCTCTGCGGACCTCACCGGAATCAGCAGCCGCGCGGCCGCCTGAAGGGGAGGACCGAAAAGAGACGCCCGAGGCTGCGAGGACACTAAGCGGAGGGAACTCCTTCTCCATTTGCGGAGTTGAAGCAGCTCCGACGCCTTCCCCGCAGCGCAAAACACGGAGAAGCGGACCAGAAACTAGCAGCAGACAGTCTGGGGAAGGAGCCGTTGACCGCTACCTCTCAGAGCTGCGCTTCAGGTTTGGTCCAGTCCCCGAGGCTTCCCGGGACCCCAGAGGACTGCAAAAGCCCCAATCCCGAAGGCAGGGCATCCCTCTACTGCGCGGGGAGGACACACTGGACCCAGAAACCGCGTCACGCCTCCCTCGCCCCCTAAAAAAAAAAGGCGCGGAGAGGAAAGAAGGTTCTAGAAAGTCTCCGTGGACGGCTGGCATTCGCCGGCAGCTTACCTTGGTGTACTTAATTTCGAGGTTGGGCGTGGGCGACGGCAAGAGGTGCAGGGACGCCATGAGGGCTGCGGGGTCGGCCTTCACCTCGCCGGGCATCTCTATTTTACTGGAAGTCATGGTGGCGGGCTGAGGTCTCGCTCGCCCGCGGCGTGGGGGCTCTGCGGACTGTGCGCGCGGTCCGCGGGCCGGGGGCGCGCTCGCCTGTATATAGGCAGGTGTCAAGCTGGGGCTCTTCTTATTGGACGTGAGGGCCGAGGCGCGGGGGGCTGGTCCATCCTGTCTAGGACGCCCGGGCGCAGCCCCGATTTACATAAAGTCCGCCGCCCGCGTCGCGTGGCCTGGACGCTCCGCGCCCACGGTCAAGTCCGCCGGACGCCCCGGGTCGACGGTGACCGGCCCACGCCCACGCCCCTGCTCTCCGACGGTGGGGCGGGAACCTATGCCGCGGCCGCGGAAGACTCGGGACCCGCTGTCGCCTCAGACCCGTCAGCGCCCGCGGGGAGGTGCACCTTGGCCGAAATCGGGCGGGGATAGCGGGCCCCGGCAGAGGAGCCGGCGGGGACTTGCGAGGGGCCCCAGTGGCCGGCGCTGACTCTCGGAGTCTCCCCTCCCGTCCCGCGGGCGGGGTCTGGGCGCGGAGAGCGGGGTGCGCAGTGGCCGTGGGATAAGCCCGGGCGCCTAGACGGCCTAGACAAGGATGGGGCTAGGAGCGCTGCAGCAGGACGCGCAGATCCCCTCCCACCCGCCGAACCCCGGCTCCCCTTCTGTCTTGGGGACCCATGAGACACCCTCCTTTCTTCTTTAGGCGGGCTCTCTCAGAGATACCTGCGGGGCCCCAAACACACCCACAACCCACTCCCCGCAACGAGGCCAGAGACGCTCGCAGCAAGGGAGTCGGAGAAGGGTAGTGGTGGGTGCGAGTCCTTCGCCCCACACTCGAAACGAGAATTCCCGCGAGCCGGTCGGGGCCGCGAGGCCCTCCCCCTGCTGCTTCTGCCTAACTGCTGCCCTCTGCCGGCCGGGACAGCCGCGGGCAGCCTAAGCTGCGGCCGGTGGATGCGGGGTCTTGGTCCCCATCTTCCTGCTCCTCAGAATCTGATGTTTCATTGACCCCTTTCATCTTCTCGGGTGCTTCTTAGGAGTTGAGCTTCCATCTCTTGACCCTCTAATTTAAGTGCTTCTGGAACTCCAACAGGCCTTAGTCCTAGTCTTTGGGTCCCTACAGGTCAGTATATGGGTGGCAGGTCAAGAACCAATGAGTCAGTGAGGTGATCTGAGCAGGGACTGTGCCTTCTATTTCTCTAGTGTCTTCTTCAGTTCCTAAAGCAGCATGAAGCACATAATAACTAATATTTATTGGTTGATTTGGGCCAAAGAGTAAACATGTCCCCTATGACACTGTTGACTACTTTCTTAAGTGAAAGGAACTTTCTTAACCTCTCTGGTTAAGGAACATTTTAACTCTTCCTGATCTTAGGTTTTGTTTGCTTTTCCTCATCTTTGACTGAAAACTTTTCTGTTTGTAGATTCTAAGACAACATTTTTTGTCATGTCATCATCCCCTGGGGGAAAAAATATCCCCCCTATCTTCAGCTCACAAGTGCAGCCATCTTTTGCCCAAACTCTTTAATTCAATGTGGAGCCAACACTTAGAAAAAGAGTGGCTCATAACTATTTATCAGTGCACATCTTCTTGATTTCTGTTTGTAGGACTTAATCAACTTTTACTTTTTTATACTGTCACACTGTCTTCCTCCATTCTTACTCTTTTCTTCTCTTTTATAATCTTGTTTAATTTTTTGTTATCTCCTCCATAGTTTTCACAATGGTTAAGATAGCAGTTTTTGACAAAAAACTACCTTCAGATTTCTAACATTTTGAATTTCAGTCTTTTCCACTGGCCTGGTTAAGAAATGTTTTCACACCCTTGTAATGCTTTCTTCTCCCATCTTCCCCCATCTGTAATTATTTATTGTTCAGGATATGTGTTTTAAACCCCCTGTACAGGGAAACATAAGCTACAGCATGCTCTATTTATTTCCTTGTGAAAACAGTTTATTAGGCCTGGTGGAGCCAATATCCTGCAGTTGCAGAAGAGAAAAATAAATTCTTGCCTCATATTTCCTCACCTAAATAATAGAACACAAAGTTTTAATGTGAATGCATCAGCTTTATATGAACTTGAACCTTAAGGTATGAAACCATAAAAATTTAGGCTTCTTTTTAGTTTTCAGTTGAAGGGGGGATTTGTTAAATTGAAAATCATTGAGGGAAACTGAATGGAGCACAAAGATGCCACTTTCAACAAAGGTATTCTTTTCGTTTTGACAATAACAACATCCAACTTAAACTTCAAGCTCTGATGTTCAGGGACTATTTCAGCCTTAGGTGTCCATGCTTAAGTGCCTTCCTGTCCCTATTATAACTGTAATGACAGCCCACCTTTTCTACCAGACACACTTGCATTTTAATTTATCTGCAAAAATAAATCACACATTATAGCATTTTCCTCTTCTGGGTTAATTGAATCAGTTCCTCAAATGTCACTAAGTCTAATGATTTGAAAGAGGCACACTGTTTGAAATATTTAAAAAATTAGGGCCCTTAGGTTGTGTGCAAAATGATCTCAGTGCTTATTTCAGATATAAGTATTTCCTAATGATCTCATTTATCTCAAACGGGATATGTTCAGCCACTTTATTTGAAATGTTCCCTGAAAACTCTAACAGGAAAGCTTAATGTAAGGTATATTTATAGAGAAATGGTTTTTAATTTATTAACAAAAGCGTATAAAGATCTTTACATATTTTTAGCCAGAAACATCAAGTATTTTGAGCCCATTATGAAAACCTATATAAAATAAATTCACATATATTTTTAATTTAATGTGAATATTGACTTTTTATTTGAAAAGTAAATGCTCATTTAATTATCCTTTTCCTTCCAACATTCAGAGGGAAGAAGCTGAGATTGTGGCATTTATTAACAATAAGAATTCTCTATATATTCCTTGTCCCCTGATGTGGCCTTTCATCAGTATATCCTATGGCAAGGAATATTTGTGGTTGCAAAGAGTAGAGTCCTAATTGGCTATGACTCCAAAAATCATGTTTTTATACAAAACACAATTCTTTCCTTTTAAAATATATTCTCCACTTTTTTTTGAGGCCCCAGGAATCTATTTGAAAGGTGGGAGCTAGATATGTCTTTGTTGAAAAGCCCACTTCCACCTCATATATGTTTTAGAGACTTCAAACTGGATGCAGGGACGAGCTCAGTACTTGATCAGTAATCACACTTGAACAGACGTAAGGAGAAATTAAAATTCCAGCTACTCAATGTTTTCTGAACAGTCAGAGGGAAAAGGCATTAGCTCCCTCTGCAGTTGATGATGTGTGTGTGCAGGTGAACACTGTAATTTAAAAATTAATAGCTGGGATTAAATATGTGTTATCTGATACTGGTGAGAACTCCTTGTGGGAGATGTTACAGTTATAATTTAAATTTGGGAGGAAAAATCTCAGAGATGCAGACAAATTTTAGACTGCAGTTAGTTTAGTAGAAGGACTTTCATTTAAAAAACTTTCTGACTTTTAGCTAAAGAACAGTAGTGTTCATTAGCCAGATTTACCACAGAAAGTCCAGTACTCCGAACTCTGCAGTCTTGTTCAGACAGTGTTCAGAGCACACAGTGTCATGCAGCAGGGCACATGGGCATGTCTCAGAATGGAAGCAGCCTTTTTTTGTCATCTTGGGTGAAGAAGAGTTAACTAATATGCAGACACCGGGATTTATTTCTATTTTATTGTCCAGATAGATTGGCAGGTAGTTATGTTATGTGTTATGTTTCCTTTTTTTTCTCCTTCCATGTTCATTATTATTATTACTATTATTTTTTACTTTTAAAATTCCTCAGTTCTACATATAACTCAACTCAGCTATTGTTCACTTTAGGACTGTCCCATTCCTAAGCATAAGCTTCCTCTCCGAAACCTCCTTTCAACCACAGGACCTTTGGGCATAGTAATTCTCACATGAATTTTGGTGATATTTGAAACAGGAATCCATATTCATATTCACTAGAAAGTGAAGCTAAAGGAATAGTCACTGTTTCCCTCTTTTACATGCTAGAATGGGCTGCTTAAAAGACTTAGTATGTCTGGACAACAGAGAGGGAATGCTAGTTTCCTTCTTAACTGCACACTTCACTTTGTGAATGGCACATCACAGAAACAGAAAATACTCAGGGCCAGTATACAGACTTCCAATTTGGACATTTAGCACCAAACCACAGGGGAGGGTCCTTGTTTCAAGCACGAATATTCCAAACCTGTTCAGAGTATGTACTTCTTCTTGATTGCTTTTGCCAAATCTGAATATTTTTTTCTCTAGCAATAAAATGAATTCAGTTCAACAGATATTCACTGGTCACACATTATGTGCCAAGCATTGATGTAGAACCTATGAAAAACACAAAAGAACTGAGTGGCATTTCTTACCCTCAAATTCTCAACGAGGTTGGAATGACGGTAATTGCCTATGTGAAGCTATTTAAGGACCATGTGAGAATATCCAGTGCAGACTCAGTGTGAGAGGACCCCAGAAAGAGACAACTCATTCACAGATACTTTTGTTGGGGCTTTTCTTGGGCCTTATGCTATACTAGTTGCTATGAGGGACACATGACGCAAGAGATAAAGATGACACGTTCCAAAACATGGCCCAACAAAGGACTCCATTGACATTTTTTAGTATAAAGGTAACTGGCAAAAGAGAAATATTATATGCTACCACTAATGTGAACTTTGAAAAATGTAAAACAAATGGTTTATAATGTAGAATG
>PVKY010014666.1:0-10481 GCA_004027775.1 Bradypus variegatus | reverse complement strand
TTGTGTAGAAGGTTGGGGAAGTTTTCCCCAACAATTTCTTTGAATACTCTTTCTAGACCTTTACCCTTCTCTTCCCCTTCTGGGACACCAATGAGTCTTAAATTTGGACGTTTTATTTTATCTATTGTATCCCTGAGATCCATTTCGATTTTTTCAATTTTTTTCTCCATTCTTTCTTTTGTTCTTTCATTTTCTGATCTCTGGTCCTCAAAGAGGCTGAGTGGTTGTTCAATGTCCTCTAATCTTGTATTATGAGTATCCAGAGTCTTTTTAATTTGGCCTACAGTTTCTTTAGTTTCCATAAGATGATCTATTTTTTTAATCACTCTTGCAATATCTTCTTTAATCTCTTCTATGATCTTCTTTATGTCTTTTATATTCTGTGCCATGCTCTGATAGTCTGTCAGTAGTTCTTTGAGTAACTGAGCCAGGTACTGTGTGTCTTCTGATCTTTTGATTTGAGTGTTTGCATTCGGGTTCTCCATGTCATCTGGTTTTATCATATGTTTTAAGATTAGGATGTGTCTGAGCAGTTAGGGGGGAAGGGCAGTTCCAATTATCAAACCTCCCAGGTGTTCCCGGAGATTTAAGTCGGTTCTCTGCCCTAACCCAAAAGTTGTTGGTATTGGCGTACGTTCCCTGGGATTTCCGAGTGGTTCCCCCTCCCTGCTGTGCTTATCCAGGACCTCTGCTGAGGCAGGGCCATGTCACGTCACAAGTGCGCGCCGTTCTCCAGGGAAGCCCTGCAACGCCGGGCTGTGTAGGGGCGCTCCCAGCCCGCTTCAAAGATGGTTGAGTGGGAGGCGTTAACTCCTCCCTTTCCGCACAGCTCCACTCTCCCAGCTCCGGGACAATCAGCCGTGGGTGTATTCAAAGCCACTGTCCACGGCGGATAATGTGGCGTATGAGTGGTGCTGCAGGGAAAGCTCCCTGTCAGGCTGGGCCTCCCGGCGCAGCTCTGTGCTGCGTGTGTTCAGCCCCGGGCAGGAGCAGCCCCGCCTGCTGGGGAGACGGCTGCAAGTAGTGCAGTTTTTTGTTTGTTTGTTTGTTTTTTCCTCCTTTTGGCTCCCCTTTGCTCCCCTGGACCCAAGACAATCAGCAGTGGGTATGGGAAGGGGTATCCTCCACACAAGACACGAGGTGTTAGTCCACACCACTCCCGTCTTATCTGCAGCTGTTCCTGGGCTCCAAACGCCAACCCACCATTTCCCCGCACTGCAGCGTGGCCGAGGGACTCAGCCGACTCTCTCACTTGTTTCAGAATGCAGACTCCTGGTTTCACCAAATGCACGTTCCCTGTGGCTTTAGCAGATCTTGTCCGGCTGGTGCTACTTTGGAGGTGACGTTCTGGGTCACTTTCTAGTTTTTATTCAGTGTTTTTCACGGAGGTGTCCCCTTGCTCTGTCTCACCTAGCCACCATCATAGGTTCTCTTCCTGGCCTAAGACTTTTAACATGATAAAATGTCAATACTCTTGGGAATATTGCTATAGTTTATCAATCATTTAATCTTTAGTTCAAATAAGTTTCAGAATCCATGGTATACAGTCAACCGTTTAAGAGTACTTTTTAATAAGAAAGTAGGAAGAGAAAAAGAACGAATGGTAAGTGGAACAAAAAAAAAAAAAGGAAAGAAAGAAAACCTGAGTCTGAAGCAGCTTGAATAATTCCAAACTATTAATATCTTACTCTCAATACAAGCACATGTAGCTGTGTCCACATATGTCAGGGACCAACAGTGTAACTGAAAGTTCAGCCAATTAACCTCCATGGAGAATATAACATTAATTACAGCATAAGTAATAAAGCATGCTAATTTGAAGCTACATATATATTATTCAAGCTTAACAGTAACTGCCTCAATTGTTTAGGACTTAGATAAACAAAAGACTTTTTTCAGAGAGAAGGATTTTATCACTGCAATTAGAATTGCCAATATTTGGTGACAACTAAAAACACACCAACTTTAAGTCTCTACAGACAAGGCACCACTACTTTGCCTGCCTCTAGGGTGGTCTACTCCACAGTTCCATCCTTGAATTTGAAATTTCTGAGTTTTTTATTAGTTTTACGACTGTGGTAAAAAGTGCAAATTGCAACTTAAATTTAAAAAAATGACCTTCAATTTTACTGATTGAGTAAAAGATTATCCAGGACAAACCTAAGATAACAGCTCTAAGATGTTTCATAAAGAAAATGGTAAATAAGTCAGAATCCTGAACAAAAGTACAGGTGCATTCTATGTAGCAAATACAGCACATAATCTGAATATGTTACAAGAAAACATAACCACAATTTTGCTTGGAGCAATAATATTCTTGCAAGTATTTCAGAGATTTTGTACTATGTTTCCTTGATCTGGCCAAAGAGGAAGCCTCATGATAAGACACACAAATTTAACCTCACAACCAGTCTGATGGCAATGCCTTTTCATGTTGCTAAAACAATTAGTTTTAATTAAGGTAAGCTAAAAAATGTGGTAGAAGAGTTAAGTAAAACAGAAGATCCTCAAATAAAGAATGAATCCTGGGCTTTGCCAGAAAATAAAAATAATTTTAATTCGGACTCACCGCAGTATTTGGTATGACTTCTGCCAACTACTAATAATCTTAGCTAAAGTGTAGTAGAAAAATCAAACTTTGCCTTATAATGGATTTTAAACTTCTTTCCAACTTTTAGAGAAATAGTTTTTCCTAAATTAAAAAATAAACCTGCATGTGAATATGCAATAAAAGTGACATGGCAGTAAAATCTAAAGAAACTAGAAGGAAAACATTTGCATGACTGAGAAAGAGACCTCCATACAAAGAATCTCAATACTAATTTCTAGAGTGACTATTTTCTGGCCCTTACAGATCAAGGTACCAGCCTCGTTCTTTGTAATATTCTAGCATTGAAAAATATGAAAAGAAGATCTTTAAAATGTTTTATGGATCTAGATATTGATTTACAAGATGGTGAAACTGCAATATGTGATAGTGATTTATATTTAAATGTTAAAATATTTGCTAATAATCTCTACAATAATGATAATTTATCATATGCGACCCCATTACAATGTTTGAGCATGGTATGTATAAAATATGATTCATTTCTAAATGCTTTAAGAATTTCAGTTGCATGTGCTTGAGTAGGAAGTCCAGTTTAAGTAAATTAAGTAGAACCATAAAGGGAAAGCCTGTGGTTAGAGACAGAGAGATAAGACAACTGGTAAAGTTTCTGTGAGTTGGAGTTGTAAGAGATAAGGCTGATCTCAAAAGCGGCTCGAGGGCTCAAAGCCCTCTTGCTAGGAAGGTCTGTTCTTTGTGCTTGGGGGTGCTTCTGCTTCCACACATTCACCAGACTCCTGTGTGCCTATACTGAGCACCCACTATCCCTGATGCAGAGTCCTCACACTGGGCATACAGACCAACCTCAAACAGCTGAGGGGGAAGACAGTGGGAGAGACAAACACAAGCAACCGGTGATTACAGAGATATCATAGAAAGTGCTATAACAGGTGATATGGGGTACAAAAGGAAGAAGAGTTCTTTCAAGATGAATAAGGTTTTCCTTGAGGATACTTATTTCAGTCTTAGAAAACAAGTGAGAGTTGGCCAAGTGAAAGGATGTTCAAGTTAAGGGCATGTACAGTGACACTGAGGTAAGAAAGGTGCTTGCCCCTTAACAGGGTGACACTTAGGTACATGCAATGAAGCGACAAGCGGTGAATCTTGTTTGTACAGCTGAGGGGATTTAAACTGGACTTTAACCTGAAGGAGAAGAGAGAATTTAAAGAGGAGACATTGTTTTTAAACAAAGAAGTGACACCCTAAGATTAGTTTCAGAATGTTCCATCTAGACGTGTCTAGGACAAAAGATCTTTATAAAGGAGGCAAAAAAAAAAATTCCAATTGACTGGATGAGAAATGCTTGCATAAACTTAGGCAGTGGCGGTGGGGGAAAAGAGGAGGTGCAATAATGAGATGATTATGAAAAAGAAGCAATAGATTTTGATAGTTGGTAGTATGTAGATGCTAATGAAGGTGAGTCTAGGATGACTCCTTATTTCTGACTTCAGGGACTAGGTAGATGATAATTCCACTTATGAAAATAGGGAATAAAGAGATGATGTTGGATTTAATTAACAACTTTATTTAACTAGAATCTCATGTTTCATTTTGCCCTTGTTTTCCCAATGAATTTCCAACAATGTTATTATCGCTGACTTCATTAAGCAAACTAACAGCCAAATCTCTGTGCTTAGTCTGCACAGGAAGCATCTAGAAATACGTAGGGTAAAAAAATTGTGGATTTGTAGAATCAAGTTGCTGTCAACAACAGGATTGTCCTAGTTTAAAAAAAAAGCCTTATCTTACTTTTCTCTTTTTCCATAATGTATATTTAGACACCAAATATAATCACACTCCTTGTATGAAAGGATTCTGGATAGAAAATCCTTCAATCAAAATTACTAATTTCTCTAGCACTGTCATAAGTTTGCAGTTGTTTTGTCAGAAAGCTGAATTTGCCAAGCAACAAAGCCAAAAGGTTATTAAATATGAAGATGCCAACTGTTTTTCTTTCTTTGTTGATTTTCCTCCTGAAACTGTAAACAGACACTCTATTCCCTGAAATCTTGTTATCAGTCAGCTCCTTTCATAGCATACTTCATGCCATATGTTTATTCAATCACTCTAAAGGGCAACATCTATTCCTTTCCCTTCTGTTCAAAATCTTTGCACTCTATAAATTTATAATCCAAGATCCAGGAAAAAATAGCAATCAAAAATCCTCTACCGATGAAAGAGAATAACGGCAAATAAATAAGAGTCTATTGTAAGTGCATTGATATAACCAAAAAGAAGCACAAATTTGGGAAGTAAAAGACAAATGAATCTTAAATATGATATTGAGCAAAAGAACAAGGCACAAAAATGTGACATGCAGTATTATTCTGTGTCTAAGAATTTCAAAAGCTGTACTAAGAACATATACAGGAGTGGTTAAACCAGAAAAAAAAACCAAGGGCATTTTGATCACAGAAGATAATGGAGTATTGGACTGAGGGAGCATCTGAGAAGAGAGTCTTCTTGAAAGCTGCTGATGTTCCAACATTTGACCTGGGACTTTTTACAGAGATGTTTGCTTTATCTCAATTCATTACATTGTACTTTGATGTTTTATGCACTTGTCTATATGTGTGTTATATTTCATAATAGAAAGAGATTTACTTAATGAAACAAGTAAAAGAGCGCAGAGAAATGCATTAAAGAACTTCTCTTCATGTAGATTATCATCAGTCTGAAAAATTCTTACCTGGCAAATCTGCTGGAGCAATTTCAATGGAATCATTCAGGAAAAAAAAAGTTAGATAAGACCATAGAGGGCAATAAATAACAAAAGATAAGGAGCCAAGGAGTTTCCATGTTTCTGAAAAATCCTTCTTGCATGAATATTTTTCAAAAATAGGAAGCAAGAAACTGAAACTTTACATGATTATTATAAAATTTCCAAATCACAATTTTCTGACCAGAAACTCCTCTGAAACAAAATATTTGTTTGGTAACTTAATGTTCAAGGGCATACAACATTTTACATATCTCCTATAAAATACGGTTATTTTACGGTTTAAGCCAAGGTGTGTGATATATCTTTGACATTTTCACGGTGCTCTACAACTTTCTATTTACAATAGTAGGACCAAAAAATCTAAACTTGTTTCCATTAAAAATCTAATTAATGGTGCCAAAAAAGAATCAACCATTATAATAAGAAATAAAATTTGAATGAACTGTGAAATACCAAGACTGAAAATAATTGTTCTCAGTAAAGAGCAGGGGCAAACATCAAAGCATGGCTTGGGGACTTTAGCTCCACCCTGCTTCATCCTCTATAATTTCCCTCAGTATCCATCTTAAATAAAGGAGTTTAAAAAAGGAGAAGAAAAGTGTGCTTGCCACATAGCTTCAAAGCAAGAGACCTAGCACTCTCTCCTATATTACTCATGTCCTACCATATCTGAAATTATTTGCTAAGTACATACCAAGCAATTATGTGGTTTATCCCCAATCATCATGAAACATGCTATATTTTAAAAGTTAATATATTTCTCTGTATTTTTCAGGCACAAGCTTTCAGGCAAAAGCGTGTGTGATATTCAAGTACATACATACATTAGTGCCAGTGTTTGGCTGCAACTTGCACCAGTCCCCTCCCATCCTGCAGAAGGTCAAATATTGGCTGAAAGAAAACAAAGGACCAATGCTTTTCCATGAACTAGAATATTCCCTTGTCCAGACCCATCAGATCCCAAAGACACTGAATAATTGCAGAGTATCAGAGTTGAAAGGCACTTTAAAACCATCCAGTCCAATCATCCGTCCAACATCATACAAAATTTCCAATAGTCTTTCAGCCTTTGCTTAAATCGAAGATGCAGATTCTCAGAGTTGGAGTATACACGGTTGCATATGCCAAGAAAATGTGGTTACAAATGAGCATGTTAGCAAGTAAAGAGGGAATGACTAATCCAACTATCAGAGCCTAATGTTCTTTGAAATTTGTGTTATGGGTGGACAAGGCTACTACGCCTAAAGGCAGAAATTTGGCCCCTCACTTCTGGTCAAATGCTATGAGCTTTCTTCTACTACCTATGTCCACCCTTGTGGTTTACTGCCTATTTTCCTGAACTGAGTGATAAAGTGAGATCAGGCCCATACTACAAAAACAATTTTCAATTCAGTGGATAGGAAGTCTCTCAGAAACTTCCTGGCCCAAGCCTTGTTCCCCAGTCTAGCTTGTTTGAGATGTTAGAAGAGAGTAATAAAAGCAATACTTGCTCATATTTGTTTAGTAAGTTTTATGTGTTCACAACAAAACTTGAGAATGGATGAAAGGAACATCAAACCCCTAATGACCATGCCGTGATAGGCATTATTTGGGGCATTTATGATGGAATGACAATCTTCCTACCCTCAAGTAATTTACAGGCTATCACGAGAAGACAAATGGATAAAGCATTCTGAGCTACAAAGTATTACAGCTGGTATGAGAAATCTATTACTGGATACATTAGTTGACTCTCCCTGAAGGAGCAACAGTTTTGATGAAGAGATACAACATTTGATCCAAATCCTGAAAAGTGTGCGGATATTCCAGATGAATGGAAAGAGAAAGAGCAACCAAAGTCAAAGGACAGTATGAGCAAAGGCAGAAAAGCATGAACCAGCAGGTAAAAGTTTATATGTTTCTTTTTGTCTTCACATACTTCACTACTTCACAGTGCTGGTAGGCATTTACTTCAGGTAAGTAAAAGAACCTAGGACAAACTGACAGAATCCTGTTTATGGAACACAATATAAAGTCATATACCTTGAGCGCGGAAAAAAAAAACTAACAAATATTAGGGGGCAGGGCTAATAAGTAGGAAGAAGTTTATGATCATTTTCCCATTTTTCATATCAAGGGTCAATAAAAAGGGAGCCCAAGTTACATTAAACCACTTTCAGGTTGTTGAAGATCTTTGGATATCTCTATTGCTGGAATTTTACATGTCTGAACTACAATTTTTCCATTGCCCTTCTCCCCCATGCTGGACAGCCTCATTTTTAAGTCATCCTTCAGTCCCAGGTTATGTAGTGAGTTCAAATTCTAGGTTTCAGAGTTGACTAAGAAAAATATTTTACCACTAGATGGCGGTAACACACAAGCTATTTATTGAGGACTGAGGCACTGAAATGCTTGTATGTGAGGGACCTGAACATGTGAGGGTCCCTCACAGCCAGGGGCCAGCCACAAGGGTGCTACCAGATGGGAAATAGAGCAAGGGAAAACTTCCAAACACCTGGAGCAGACAAGAAAGGAAGGGGGGAGAGGGCTTACATGTCCAGGTGTTACACAGGAGGGAGTCTCTGGGAAGGAGAGTTTAGAAGTGCAGGGTCTTGACTAATCAACTAAGAACAGAGTGAAGCTGGGCAAAATTTCATGGGCTGTGCAAAGCAGGTTAAATCTAAAAGGCTAAAAGTTGCTTATTCGGGCTATTTTTAAGATAATTTTGTGTGTAAGAATTTGAGTTTGGCAACTGCAGTCTTTTCTAATGCCCCAGGCTGGTGGGAAGAAGAAGCAACACACCAGGCACTACACAGAGTACATCTTTGGCCTTTTTATATCACAGTTTAGTTGTCCCCTCCCCCAGGAAGAATTCCTTGATCCCAGGCATGTGTTATATGCCACGCCCCACAACTTACATAGTTCCTTGTACTTCCCCAAGCCAGAATTTATTACTTGACTTTGGAATCATCTGATACACATCTTTCAATGAAGCTACAAGATCCATAGGGGCATCCCCAGAGACCAACACAATGCTTGGCTCACGGTAGGAGCCCGATAAATATGGACTTATTGTTGATCAATTAGTGAGTGGGTTAGATAAGTTTAGTTCTAAGATTCAGTCTTTACGTAGAATATTTAATGACCACTATATATGTGTGTTTTGAATAGCTAGGGACATAACATTCCGAATAAAACTTTTTACAGGAGATAATTTTTATAGAAATGGAATAGACTGAAACAGAGATGAGTACTACCTTTTTTTAATATGCTAGTCAACTTTACTGATTTTAAAGACATGCAATTTTTCTACATTTCAGTGATTTTTCAACATTTTGCAGCTGTTTGGCTTTGCAGCATAGCAATCCATATACTGCACAAAATTCATACTGTACAAAATTACCAGCAAGACTGGAATGATGTATTAATAGAAGGTACCATCATGTTTATTACTTACCAAAGAACAAAAATACAGAAAGACAATTTTCACTGTACACAGCTTAAAGAAAGGAAAAGGGGGAGGAGGAGTGTGTTAAGCAGCCATCCCTGTACTGAAGAGGGGCAGGCAGAAAAATCTCAGATACAGAGCTACTAAACCTGGTCTAATACACAAGACCATAGCATTTGAAGTTCTGAATTGTGATATTTAGTTCATAGTTAAATGATCTCCTTCTGGAATATACCTGTAATCTTGTTAAGGTTTGTGTGTGCATAAGCCAGTGACAGCAAGCAGATAAAATGACCTCATCATTTCATCATTTCACAAACTATTCTTTACTGGAAAAGAAGATGATTTGTTTCCCTGTTGCCTCCTGATGCAGATGTCAATGTTAATGAAGAGTTCCAAGTACCATTAGTGCCTTTTGAGGAGTGCATAACAAGTTTTTGTTGGTTTGTATTGGGGGGGGGGCATCAAGAAAAAGGCAAGATTCTCCATTTGTACAAATTGCACTATTTGTATTTCCAACATTAATAGACAGAAACAGTAACCCTTAAACCAAATGTACAGCACAGGATTTTTTTTTACTCAAAGGACCTGAATTCAGTTGGGCATGTCCTTTTACGTTCATTTTGTTGTAGATGGTTTAAGATATGGTCATTTCTCAGTCCTTAATTCTCCAAGTCTAGATTTATAAATTAACAGTGTGAATCCTGCTGTGAAATTGGGGAAATAATGTCCACCTCAAATTAACACAGCAAAGAAATGATAGAGGCTGTGGCACTTTCCAAAGCCCAAAAAAATTAACAAGAATGCAAACATGATTAATTATGTACCACTGCCAAAACTTTACCAACAGTGGAGCTTCAGCAATGCTGTCCTGCAAAGCGGCCTTCCATTTGCCTGGTTCCTCTTCCAGAGCCAAGTTTCTGTGCCATGCCACCTCTTGGAGGAGGTCTCTTCCATCGCGGTCACACATCATTCCACCATCCCTATTCCACGTGAACCACCAGGAACTTGACCATTGCATCTAATATCCCTGCAGTCCTCACCACCACCGCTGGTTTCTCACTCTCTCGCAGCTCTTGTTTTTTTCTCTTCCACATCTAAACGTACTTCCACTTGAAACATACTTGGTTTGGCAATTAAGATTCTCTGAACTGGTTCAGAGTCATCAAAAACCATAAAACCAAAATATGGAAGCTTTCCCCCAACCCCCTTTGTATTGGTGTGAAGTTCCACAACATTTCCAAAACTCATGAAGAATTCCTTCAACTCATTTTCATCAATATCGTGTGGCAAGTTACCAAGGAAAACTTGATGATGTCTGGATAGCTAATTATTCTACAGTTGTCAGATTCATTCTGTTCCATATCTCCTCTGCCTGATCTTGTTCCTGTAGGAGGGAAGCCAGGCTACTCTCTAGGTCACTGTTCACGCATGCGAGGTGACTGAGACGGAACTTCTGGTTTAGCTTCAAATCTCAGCTTTGGCAGTTCTTGTGGCAGAGAAACAGGTTCTGCAGGAGGAGGAGAAGTAGACTTCTCCTCTAATTATTTTAAGTTCTTCTCCTCCACTTGAAGTTTCAGATCTTCAGTCTTTGTTTCTGGCTCAGGTTCAGGCTCATAAGAGGATTCTTCCAAAGGCTCCTCCAAGACGGTAGTCACGGGGAGCTGCACAGTAACCACTGTTGGCATTTTCTTGCACAGGGTCAGGAGTGGTTGCCTTTCTTC
>PVKY010014665.1:0-10481 GCA_004027775.1 Bradypus variegatus | reverse complement strand
GGATCTGGGAGGAGGAGGAGAGGAAGGCAGTCAGGAAGGGACATGAGGCTCATACAGTGTTGCTCGTCTTATGCCTTCTTGCTTCCTTTGGTCGGGGTCTGGGCTTGGGAGGTGTCATGCTCTGACTTGCATTTGACAGGTCCCGGAGCAGCAGCGACTTCCGACCCTCTGCTAAATTGATCGGGAGGAATGGAGTGTTGGAGGAACAGAAATCTCTGGGTGAGTTAGCCTGGGGGGTTGATTGGTAATGGGACCCTCATCCCAGTTAATGATGCTCAATCCACCCAGTTCCTCTCCAGCCCAAAACTTCAGATCTGCCGAGATTCCACTCTTTCCCCATCAGCCACCACATTGCCTCTGACATGGTGGATGCGTCCCCCTGCCCCTGCCATGGGACAGACCACCCGTCACTATTGCATTTGCTGCTCCTAAATCCATGCTTCTTTTTAAATCTTACCTCCTTCCATTTTACCCTCCATGCTCTCTCCAAAGTGATCTTTCTCAGTCACTCCCCTGGTTAAAATCCTTTATGCACTTCTAGGAGCCTGTGAAATAATATCCTTAGGACAGTATTCAGTGATTTCAGAGCTTGGCCCTACCTGCCTCTCCAGCCTCTCTCCCCACAACCCCGTGCAGCATGCACATTGCTTCTCCTGACTACCTGCAGCTTCCCGCATGTGCCAAGCTTTTTCATTTCTCATCCTTTGCATGTGCTGCTCCCTCTGCCTGGATTCACTCCTGTCTTACCCCTCGTCCTCCTCTCAGCTTAATGACGGGTCCGGAAGCATTCCATGCAGACCGCGCTGACAGCACGCGATTCTTGGTGTGCTGTTGACTCCCCCTGCCCACCTCCCACGCCCCGAGGGTGCGCTCCTGGAAGGCAGTGACATCCCTGGGCTGCGCTTCACACCGGATCACCTCTGTGATGATAATCTGACATTAATAGGTATTTGCTGAACGATTGAGGACAGTATACACATTGAGCGTTCGTGAGGGGAGGAACGTTTGTAGATGTGTGGGAATAGTTTGACATTGAGGAAAATGTAAGTCGCTATCACAGGATCTAACTCTTCTGAATTGTTTAGTCTTACACCTGCCTTTTTAATGCTGTTTTTTCCCTTAGGATCCAAGAAAAGAGACACAGAAGCATATATTGGCAATCTTCCACTGGGTGTCTCTGAGGTATTCTTCACTGTCTCTAAACAGCCGCTTTTTATCTTCTTTGGTCCCCCCTCCATATACTAATTAAACTGCTGGCAACTTAATTTTACCAATATTTAAAGGCATTTGAGAGCTATGAATGTGCAAGCAGTCACTAGTTGTTGACTAAACAGCTCATCCTGGTTTGCCCTGAACTTTGCCAGTTCTAGAGCTGAAAGTCCTGTGTCCTGAGATAAGGGGTCCTACTACTTATCACTGTACAGTGAGGTGATGCAGTGAGGGGGCTTCTTTTTAGGAAGGGACTGTGTTAGGGCTCAAGTACTGATCCTTTGGTAATAGGAAGCTGTCAGGTCTCAACAAAACACTACACCCATTTGACTTTGAAATGAACCAGTTCAGTCAGTTGGCTGTGTGCTTAGAAAGTGGAATGTAAACAACAGTATTTTTTGACTCCAGGAATCTTGCTGTCCCTTTGGAGAAGCCAGACCAATAGACCTGAAATAATTATAGAACAACATAAAGGCTTTAATTTTGTAGTAACCACATTTGAAGTACAGATGAAAGGAAAATGAAAGTGTAATCTATTGAATTGACGCATCCCCTGACTTTTTTTTTTTGAGCATCTTCCACATGCAAAATAATGTACCAGAGGTTCAGCATGCTTAAAGATAAATAACTTCAGTCTTTTTACTCTAGGAGCACAACCTTGGAAGAAGGATGAGAGAAACTAACCTTTGTGGAGCCCTTGCTTCATGCCAAACATTTTTTGAAAATTTTCTGGTCTCCATCACCCTCCCCAGCCAGTTACCCTCGGTCCTCTCTGCCCAAGTTGTACCTTATATATCCCTTTTTATACCACTTACTGTATTATAATTATTACACATGTGCCAGGAAATAGACTAGATGCTTCACTAGTGTAGTTTCATTAAATTCTTATAATAACTCTGTTTGGGTGGTGGGGTCTCATTTTGGAGGCAGCTGAGGCTCTGAGAGATCAAATTCCTCACCCTAGCACCTAGTGAGTAGTCAGCCAAGAATTGAATCCAGGTCCAGGTACTCCCAAATCTCATGTTCTTTGCTTTATACCCAACTATATAACTGATGGATATATAAATAACTTATAATAAAAGTTATGGGCCATTATGTTTTTAATCTGACAAGGAAACAAAATAATGCTAGATCACAGAGAAAGAAGTAATTAATTTTGACCCAATATTCTATTTAATTACAGGGGTGGGGTGGGGGATTCTTGGCACCTAATGGAAGAGATTGTTGAGGGTGGTTCCC
Organism: Bradypus variegatus; assembly: GCA_004027775.1. Taxonomy (NCBI): domain Eukaryota; kingdom Metazoa; phylum Chordata; class Mammalia; order Pilosa; family Bradypodidae; genus Bradypus; species Bradypus variegatus. Next base: position 8,033 of record PVKY010014665.1, on the reverse strand, counting down.
TTCCCCCCACCTTGCAGGCTGTTACTTGACAGTGAGGTGGGGAAGGGAGGCACCAAGGGCAGTTCTGTGGTCATCGGGGGGGTGACGAGGTGCTGAGAAGCACTGCCACCTCTCCTAGTGGTTGCCCAGGAGGTAACAATTAACATTTTAATTTATATCAATCCACCTTGGATTAGTACTAAATTTCAATAGCATACAAAAACCTTGCTCCTATATAGCTCTATTCCCTTTCCTTCCTTTATGCTATTATTGTTACAAGTTACATCTTTGTACATTGTGTGCCCGCCAACACAGCTTTCTGATTATTGCATTTTTTTGCATGTCTTTTAAATCAGGAGAAAAAAAGAGTTAGAAGCAAAGTTAAATGTATACTTGTCTTTTATATTTACCTATATAGTTACTTTTACTGGTGCTCTTTATTTCTTCACATGATTTGGAGTTACTGTCTCGTGTGCTTTCATTTCAGCCTGGAGGGCTCTCTTTAGTATTTCTGCAAGTGATGAAAATCTCTCCATTTTTGTTTATCTGGGGATGTCTCAGTTTCTCCATTTTTTGAAGGGTAGTTTTGCTGGATATAGAATTCTTGATTGACTTTTTTTTTTTCCTTTCAACACTTTGAATACCATCCTCCTGCTTCTGGCCTCCATGGTTTCTGATGAGAAATCAGCTGTTAATTTTATTGAGGATTCTTTGTTTGTGATGAGTTGCTTCTTTTTTGCTGCTCTTAAGATTCTCTATTTGTCTTTAGACAGTTTGATTATAATGTGTCTCAGTGTGGATCTCTTTATGTTTATCATTCTTGGAGTTCATTGAGCATCTTGGATGTGTAGATTTTTTGGGAAGTTTTTTGCAGTCATTTTTTCCCAATGTATGTTCTGCCCCTTTTTATCTCTCTTCTTGTCCCATTATGTGCATGTTGAATGTACCACAGCTTTCTGGGGTTCTGTTCATTTTTCTTCATTCCTTTTTTCTTTCTGTTCCTCCAGTGGATAACCTCAGCTGGTCTGACTTCACGTTTGCTGATTCTTGCTTCTGTCTCTGCTCCTTGAGTGAATTTTTCATTTCAGTTGTTGTAACCTTCAACTCTAGAATTTCTATTTCCTTCTTTTTTAAAAAAATCACTTCTATCTCTTTATAGATATTCTCTAATTGGTGAGCCATCATTCTCATACTTTCTTTTTTTCTTTTTTTTTTTTAATATGGAATGCTTTGTGAATTTGCATGTCATCCCTGCACAGGAGCCATGCTAATCTTCTCTGTATCATTCAAATTTTAGGACATGTGCTGCCGAAGCAAGCACTCTCATAATTTATTTAACTTCATTAGACATATTTCAGTTTGCTAAAGCTGCTGGAAAGCAATATACCAGAAATGAGTTGGGTTTTACGGTGGTGTTCTGGTTTGCTAATGCTGTCATTTTGGAAAACACCAAAAATGGATTGGAGCTTATTTGGTTACAAAGTACAGTCTTAAGGCCATAAAATATACAAGGTAAGGCATCAACAATAGGGTACCTTCTCTGGAGAAAGCCCATTGGCACTCAGAAAATCTCTGTTAGCTGGGAAGGCACATGGCTGGCATCTGCTTGCTCCCAGGTTGTGTTTCACAATGGCGTTCTCCAAAATGTCAGTGTCAGCTTTCAATGGCTGTCTTCAAAATACCTCTCTCAGCTGTGTCTTCTCTAAAGTCCTTCTGTTTCAGAGCTTTTATAGTGCTCCAGTAATTAAGTCAAGACCCAAGCTGGATGGGAGGGACCACACCTCCATGGAAACAATCCATCAACAGGTCACTCCCTAATCAAAGGTGTTACTAGTCACATCTTCATGTAAACAATCAAAAGGTTCCAACCTAATCAACACTAATATGTCTGCCCCCACAAGACTGTGTTGAAGAACATGGCATTTTGGGGGACATAATACATTCAAACTAACACAAATGGGGATTTATTAAGTGATAATTTTACAGTTCTAAGGCCATGAAAATGTCCAAATTAAGGCATCAAGAGGAAGATACCTTCTCTGACAAAAGGCTGTTAGCATCCAGGGTTCTTCTGTCACATGGGAAGGCACATGGCAATGTCTGCTGGTCCTTCTCTCGTGGGTTCTAGTTTCAATGGCTCTCTCATGCAGTTCCTGTGGGTCCTCTTGCTTCTCTGGGCTTTTTGCTCTCTAAGCTCTCTCTAAATGTCTCTGCCTTTTATCCTCTCATAAAGGACTCCAGTAAAGAATTAAGACCCGCCTTGAATGGGTTGGGACACATCTCAATTGAAATAACCTAACCCAAAGGTCCCACCCACAATAGGGTTGGATTAAAAGAACGTGTTATTTTCTGGGATACATAACAGCTCCAAACCATCACAGACATTGTTTCCTTTAGATCTTTGAACATACTTAAAATAGCTAATTTTGAAGTTTTTGTCTAGTAAATCCCAAATCTGGTCACCCTCAGGGACAGTTTCTATTGGTTGCTTTTTTCCCTGCTCGGGGGCCATACTTTGTTGTTTCTTTGCATGCCTTGTACTTTTTTGTTGAAAAAGCTGGATATTTAGCATAATACAATGTTACAACTCTGGAAATCAGATAATCCTCCCCCCCCTGGATTTGTCATTGTAATTATTTGTTGTTGTAGCTGCCACTCTTTGTTTAATGACTTTGCTCATCTAATTCTGTAAAGTCTGTATTCTTTGTCATGAGTAGTCACTGAAGTCTGCTTGGTTAGCTTAATGATCAACTAATGATTGGACAGAAATTTCCTTAAATGTCTGGAACCAATAAATCTCCCAGTCTTTGCAGAGTGGCCCTGCGTGCATGTTGGGGCTTGACTTCAGTGTTCCGCCAAGCAGTTGAGAACTCTGCCTTAACCTTCGATTCATGCTTATGTAGAGATTCAGAGTTAGTGAGACGCAAGAGTTTAGGGTCACTTTGGATGTTTCCTGAGCATGTGCACAGCCCTACACATATGTGTGGCCTTCTGGATCCTCATGAAGATGTCAGAGTTTTTGAAGCCTCTATGGAGATCTAATTTCCCAGATTTTCCTTTCAATATTTTGATTAGTCTATTTTTTTTTTGCCCCAATTGTTATCCATCACCTCAGGCACCCACCAAGTTAAAACACTTGCCTGTAATTGTTTCTCAACAAACATTCCCCTGGGGAGAATGCTTTTTGCACTGGGTGAACTATAAGACAGGTCAATCCAAACAGCCTGGAAAGTGCTGTCTTCCAGGGAACCATCAGATAGACCACATAATGACCATTCTTGGAGAATTATCTTTTGAAAGAACTCCAGCTGTATTCTGTTCCCTCCGTGGCTGCCAGGCTGCACAAGATATATGGGATGTTATTTTTCAAAATTACCACTGAATTGTGGGGAATAGGACTAGAGCAAGTTAAACCACCATAAAGCTTGCTCCTCCTACTGAGATTCAATTGTTTTTCTTCAATAAATACTTGGCCTGTTTGCTGCAAGCCTTTGGTTAATTTCCATAGTTCTGAAGAAGTTAATTCTGACAGTTTTGACATTTTTCATTGCTTTTATGGAGGACTGAATTTTTGGAGGTCCTTACTGTGCTGTTTTTGCTGACATCACCATTAGTCAGCAATTTTGTGCAGGTCCTGAGCCCCAGTTTCCACAGAGTAGTGCTAGAGGTTCAGGTAAGGCCTGCATGCAGTGGATTGTGATGGAGGAGAGGAACCTGACTACAAATGTTTTTCACTGTGATGAAGTCCAGTTTATCTATTTTTTCCTTTGGCTGCCTGTGCCTTCCTCCCTCCATTGTTTCTGGTGAGAAATTGTCAGTCTAATTGGGACTCCCTTGTATGTAACATGTTGTTGTTGTTTTCTTTTTAATTCAGTTTTATTGAAATATATTCACATAACATACAATCATCCATGGTATACAATCAACTGTTCACAGTATGATCGTATAGTTATGCGTTCATCACCACAATCTATTTCTGAACATTTTCCTTACATCAGAAAGAATCAGAATAAGAATAAAAAATAAGAGTGAAAAAAAGAACACCCAAACTATCCCCCCATCCCACCCTATTTGTCATTTAGTTTTTATCCCCATTTTTCTACTCATCCATCCGCTAGATAAAGGGGGTGTGATTCACAAGGTTTTCACAATCACACTATCACCCCTTGTAATCTACATTGTTATATAATCGTCTTCGGGAGTCCAGACTGCTGGGTTGGAGTTTGGTAGTTTCAGGTATTTACTTCTAGCCATTCCAATACCGTAACATGTTGTTTTTCTGTTGCAGCTTCCAGAACTCTCTCCTTGTCCCTTGCAGTCAGTGGTGTGATCAATATGTGATGGCGTGTATTTTTCTTCATTTTTCTCCTGTTCGGTGTTCTCTGGGCTTATTGGATATACATATTCATATCCTTGCCACATTTGGGAAGTTTTCTGTCATTTCTTTGAGTATTCCTTCCACTTTCTCTCTTTCTTCTCCTTCTGGGACTCCTATAACGTGTGTATTAGTGCACTTGATGGTGTTCCAGAGGTGCCATAGGCTAGTTTCTCTTTTAATATTTCCTTTTTCTTTCTGCTCCTCAGCCTGACTCATTTCAAGTGTCTTGCCTTCAAGTTCACTGATTCTTTATTCTGCCAGCCCCAATCTGCTCAGGAAACCCTCTTGGGCATTTTTCATTTCAGTTACTGTGGTCTTCAACTCCAGTAGTTCTGTTTGGTTCCTTCTTAAAACTTCTTTCTCTTTACTTAGACTCTCATATTATTCATTCGTTGTTTTCCTGATATCCTTTAGTTCTTTCTGTGTATTTTTCTTCATCTCCCTATGAGCATTTGTAAGATAATTTTTAAAAAGCTTTTTCCCAGTATGTCCACATTCTTGTCGTCTTCGTTGTTTTTTTTTTTCTGGATCTTTATCCTCTTCCTTTGGATGGGCCATCATTTCCTGTTTCTTTGTTTCCTGTTCTTGTTTGTTGCACATCGTATATTTTAGTATTTTAAAATGTTAATTCTTGTTCCTCACGTGTGGGCCAAGGCGCCGCTCCTAGAAACCTCTGTGTGACCCAGCGCCATTTCCCAGGTTGGCTGCCCAGCAGGCTGCAGCTGTGTGGGTCATAGGTCTGCGGCTGTGAAGTCACGTGTGGGGCCGTGCTTCAGGCAGGACCTGGCTGAGCTGGAGGGCATGGGGGAGTGGGGCTGCTGGACCTGGACATGGCCAACAGCGAAGACCTGAAAGAAATGCTGACCAACTGCACTGAGCCACTCAAAGCTATCAAGCAGGTCCAGATGGAGAATGGCATGCTCCTGCCATCCCTGCGGTCGGCCTTACCCTTCTTGGACCTGCATGGGACCCCATGTCTGGAAGTCCACCAGTTAGTGTTCGATGAGCTGTGGGACAAGCTGCTGGAGAGAGTGTTGGCCATTGCTGCAGAGGGCAAGGCCGAAGAGAGGTACAAGAAACTGGAAGACCTTCTGGAGAAGAGCTTTTCTCTAGTGAAGACGCTGTCCCTATAGCCAGTGGCAATGTGTGTCATGAAACACTTACCCAAGGTTCCCGAGAAGCTGAAGCTGGTCACAGCCAACAAGGAGCTGTACCGGGCCTGCGCTGCGGAGGTGAAGAGGCAGATCTGGCAAGACAACCAGGTGCTCTTCATGGACAAGGTCTCCCTGCTGCTGAAGCAGTACCTCCTGGAGAAGGAGAGAACCCTCTTCAGCACTGAGCTTTCCGTCCTGCACAATTTCTTTAGTCCTTCTCCCAAGACAAGGAGCCAGGGTGAGTTTTAGAAGTCTGGAATGTCTTTTGCACTCATGGCTCTTCTCAGTGGCCACATTTCAGATGTTCAGGAGCACATGGGCCTGGGGCTCCTCGCTGGACAGTGGACTCCAGGCCATCTCCGGACAAAGGGGCATCACCCCCTGGCCTTCCCTTCCCAGATGCTAGATTTAGCTCTGGTTTCGAGTCTTCATAAACATCTTTCTTGTCCATCATCGTCAAATGGAGCCCTTGACCACTTCTGTGAGATGTGGGGTCTTCCACATCTCTCTCTGCCATTCTCTCACCTTCTGTCTCCCTCTCCCGGTAACTGAGTGTCTGTGGCACTGATGTTCTCTCTGTGAGGTGTTCACTAGACCTGCTTTGTCTTTACTTGACCTTGTCTTTAAAAAGTTCTCATATATTTACACACCCAAGAAATGCAAACAGTCCAAAGTTCCAAAGAGACGACAGCCATGCAAGGGAATGACTTCCCTTTCTAGCCCCGCTGTTCCTCCTTAGAAGCAGTCCCTACCCCAGCTCCCCCTCTCCCTGGCTGCACCCACTCCACTGAACGGGGCCATCTCCCACTGAGGGGCTACCTTGGAGGCCCCGTTTCCTGTGTGGCTGGGCCATGGTGGCTCTAACTCTCTGCCCTTTTCTCTCCATGCTGGTGAGCCCTGGGAATGAGTCATGTAACAGTGGGTCCCAGACTGAAAATGCTTCAATAAGCTTTAGAGATGGAGGATTATGGGAAGATGGCAGAGCAGGAAGCTCCAGGAACTGGTCCCTCCACCAAAACAGCCATTGAACTGGCAGGAACTGCCTGAATCAAAAATTTGGAACTGTGGAGGTAGTGGAAGAGCTAGAGGAAGACACTGGTAAATTGCAGTAAATATAGTGAATTTTCCCCTCCATGCATCGGCCACTCCCCCATCCCCCATCCGCATGGCAGGCAGCAGTGGGGACTACAGCCCAGTGCAGCCTGCTGGGGCCCGTGTCTACAGAAACTGGGGAGTGTGGTCCAAAGGCTGATCACTGCATTGATCAGCTACTTGAGGTTGCTGGGGGCTGGCTTGGAGGGCAGCCGTTCTTCCAGCCCCCAGGCAAGTGACAGAGAAGTCTTAAGATAGTACCTAGTTTTTTAAAAAAAGTTCACTTTTCTCTTTCCTTTTCCTGATTGGGAGCAAAAATAGTTTGGAAAAGTCACAAGTCGATGGCTAAGCCCTCAACAAAGAAAATAAATCTAGCAAACCCAGAGGTCTGAGAGAACTAGATTTCCAGAGTAATAACAAACCATAATACTCAGAATGTCCAGTTCTCAACAAAAAATTATAAAACACATAAAGAAATGGGAAAATATGTCCCATTCACAGGAAAGAATTTGCTAAAAACCATCCCTGAGGATGCTCATATCTTGAAATTATTAGCCAAAGACTTTAAAACAGCTGATGTAAATACATTCAACAACTAATTGAGTCCAGTACAAAAAACTAAAGGAAATTAGGAAAACATCTGAACAAAATAAAAGATGGAAATTATAAAAAGGAACCAAACAAATTTTGGAGCTGCAAAGTACTGCAATTGAAATGAAAAACTCAGATCCAGCAGTGCATTTGAACAGGAAGAAGAATCAGCAAACTCCTCAGTGCGGGGAACAGAAAGAAAAACTGATGAGGAAAAACAGACAGAGCCTGAGGGAGCTCTGGGAGACCATCAAGCCCAGCTACATATGCATCATTGGGCCCCAGAAGGACAGGAGAGAGAGGGACAGACAAATACTTGAAGAAATAATGGCCCCAAACGTGCCAAGTTTGATGAAAGCTTGTGACTGTAACATCCAGGGAGCTCCATGGACTGTAAGCAGGACAGCATCTAGATCTACACCAAGGCATATTACAGCAAAATCATCAAAGTCCAAAAACAGGATTTTGAAAACCGGTGGAGAGGAGCGACCTTCCACCTGCAAGGGAACCCCAGTAAGATTAGCAGCGGATTCCCCACGGGAACCAGAAGAGGCCAGAGACAGTGGGAAAGCACACTTAGTGCCCTCGAGGGAAAAACTTATCAGCCAAGAATTCTAACTCCAGCAAAATGATCCTTCAAAAGTGAAAGAGAAATTAAGACACTTTCAGGTAAATAAAAGCTGAGAGTTCACCACCAGGAAACATGTTCTACAAGAAACACTGAAGGGACTTCCGGGAAGATGGCGGCATAGAGAAGAGTGGAAGCTAAGTAGTCCCCCTGGAACAACTAAAAAAAACCAGAAACAACTAGTAAATAATCCAGAATAACTGCAGGGGGA
>PVKY010014664.1:0-10484 GCA_004027775.1 Bradypus variegatus | reverse complement strand
ATTCCCCACATATTCCAAAGCCTGGAGAACTCTCAAAGCTGCACCCAGAAGCTCAGGCCCCTCTTCAGTCAGCAGCTCCTGGGGCCCCTCAGTGCGCCTGGCACACCTGCCCTCGGCACACCTGCCCCCAGAGGGTGCCCCTGCAATGCTGCCCGAGGGAGGCAGTGGAGCAGGCTGGGGTGGCCCCCGGGTGGGCGAAGGTGCCGACCGTGCCTCTGTGGGTGGGGACCCCGCGGCCTTCGGGGGCTGCGGGTGAAATGCAGGAAAGGAGTCGGCCGGCAAGTTTCAGGCTTGATGGGCCCTGGAGAGGGAGCGACAGGCAGGCCCCGCCCCAGCCCCAGCAAAGAACGCGCTGCTCCCCATCCTCTCCTACCAGCAGCCCCCCATCTCTACACGGAGCTGCTCGGGACCCCACCCTCCCCCTGCAGCACCCCAGGCAGTGGGAGACCTTGCACTGACCCTGACCTTCGGGGGGGAGGGGCAGACATGGCTCCGCAGGAAACAGCAGCGAGGGGTGCAGGAGCCGCTCAGGTTCCCAGGCCGAGGGCTGACGAGGGGAAGAAGGGCTCCCCGAGGGTGCTCAGGAGCCCTGGAGTGTGGGGGGGCCCTGCAGGGGCTGAGGGGTGGGGAGCTCCCTCCAGGAGGGCAGCAGGGCAAGGCCCAGAGGGGAGGGTGAGGCTGGAAACCAGCACCAGGGATCAATCAATAACCTCCGGGTTATTGATCCATTTGCCAGGCAGGGCCCAGAACACCTTCACTGTATTAAAGTGCAGTCATGATAACAGAAAGGTAATCTGAAGAGAATGCAAAGTGGTGCAGACACTGTGGAAGGCAGTATGGTGGCTCCTCAAAAAGTTAAACTTAGAAGTACTGTATGACCCGGCAATTCCATTTCTAAGTACGTATCCAAAGAAATTGAAAACGGGGACTCAGATATGGTCACACTAACGTCCACAGAAGCATTATTTACAAAAGTCAAAAGGTAGAAGCAACCCAAGTGTCCATCAGCAGATGGAGAAACAAAATATGGCTATACCACGTGAAGAAGGAATGAAGCTCTGAGATCTGCCGTGGCTTGGAGGAACCTGAAAACACTATGCCGGGTGAAATAAACAAGGCATTTGAGGACAAGTACCGTATGACTGTATGATTTCACTTATGTGAAATACTAGAAATAGCAAACTTTTAGAGGCAGAAAATAGATTTTAGGTTGCCAGGGAATGGAGTGGAGGCTGTTGTTTTGTGGGTATAGAGTGTAAATTTTAGAAATTTTTAAATGAATTCATCATTACCCTCATCACCATCATTGTCTGTGTGCCTTTGCCAGGGAGCGAAGGTCACCATTGGCCTTTGTTACATATAAACTAGGAGTGCCCTCCGATGAGGACATGGGACTTTCTGATTGAAAAACACAAGGATTGAGAAATTATTGAAGGCAGTTTCCTTGAAGTCAATTAATTGTTATTTACTTCTGTCTGTAAAGGTTCACCTTTCTATCATCAGGACCTTTTTTTCTTGATCATAAACTATCTACTATGTAATGATAATCAGGTTTTAATAAACTGCAAAGACTATCCCAGCAGAACTACTTTTGTCTCTGCTTAAGTGATGAATTTTAATAAGTGATTCAACAGTGTTGTAACTCATTGAAAGTGGCAATCAGCTGCCACAAGCATAGGAAAAGGAATGCTATTGGTCATTTTTTAAGTTCATGAAAACCTGCTTGCAAAAGATTTTAAATTGTTCAAATTATTTGAGATTAGACAGCAAATCCTCATCTGTATCTTTGGTTTTTTATGACCCCCATTCAGGAATGGAGAGTCGCCACTGGTAGGTGCTCAGAAACTTCCATACTTTTTGTTCTTTCAAGACAAGAAGGACAGTTTTCTTCCCTGGGGGAAAAAACTGTAACCTGTTAAAAACCTGGCTATAGTTTCTTCCTGTCTTATTTTGGCCTCAGATATTGAAACACTAAGTTTCACAGTTTAGCAAATGGTTGATTGGTCAGAGAACTCATCTGGCAGAGTAAGTGAGTTCAAGGATGGCTATTTGAGTCCATGAAAATGTGATTTTGAGAAGTTTCCATGTGCTTTAGCTATCAGTGGTTCTGTCATCATTACTGAAATAGAGAAAGACTTAATTTTACAAAACAAACTCTTCACTTTTTACTTATCTTCAAAATTTTAGGTTTGTATATGTTACTAGACTAAAATTAAAAAAAAAATCCATGGAACTGTGCAAGACAAATAGTGAACCATAAGTTAAACCACGGACTATATGTTAATAGTACAATTATTAAAATGTGCTTTCATCAACGGTTACAAATATACCACCCTAAGGCAAGATGTTAATAATAGGGTGGTGTATGGGAATCCTGTATTTTATGCATGGTTGTTCTGTAAACCCACAGCTTCTCACATATATATATTTATATACATACGTATACATATAAGATGCCTAACTGAAATGCATGTTTGTGCATGGTCCACAGGAAATTGAAATTATCCATTATTAGAGTTACTGATGCACCGTCTTCCTCTTTGGTGACCCAAGTAGAAAGCTGTGTGTCCTCGGGGGGCCCTCACCCACTGATCCGCCCTCTGAGCTTCGGCCCCACCCAGGCGAGCCATGCAGGAAGGTGAGCTGGAGCAGCAGATTGGCAGTTGGGACAGGGATGTACTGGCCTTAGCAGGAAAGTGACATTTCTTGTGGATTTTTACAAGTGCTTTGATGAAATCAAGTTCGGTGTATAATCCACAAGTGTGCACTCTGTTCTTTAGCACTGTTCGTATAAAAACGCTTGGATGCAATGGATTTCCTGATTTCTTTGACAATCATGGAAGAGGGTCCTCGCCGGTGAGGATGCGGGGATGGGCTTCTCTGTTCTTTGCTTCGGATGGAGCTTCTCCTCTGCTCACGAAAATGCCGTCTCCAATTCTGTGCGCCTGGGAATGGCTCGGAGGAGGCACGACGAGCGCGTGGGGAGTTGGCTGGCAGTTGGACCGGCTCTTACTGCCCGACTGTCCCAGTGAGGAAGCTGCACAGTTGGGAGTGGGCCTGAGGCTGGGGCTAGAGCCATGTCCAGCCCTGGGCTTGCCCTGTAGACCCCACAGCTTCCCTGAGTCCCCTCCTTCTTCACCTTCTGTCCCTCCATGTCCACGTACAGAGAGCTCCCGCACACCCTGTCTCCGTCCAGCCCCCCAAATCCTTGTGAACACAAAGCAAAGAGTCCCACAGCATACGGATGAGGGAGAAACAAGAAGAAACTGAATGCAACCTCAGCTCCATCCCCCAGGGACAATGACCTGCTTGGGAGGCAAGAAAACTGAGTGGACATCTGGGTCCTGTCGTGATTTCAAGTTCCGTTGGCTTATTAAACAGAAAGGAGTCATCGCTGAGACTTTGATTCCATTTTTGGGCAACCCTCAAACCCAGCTGGAGATCTTCTAAACAGAACCCCCCAGTTTCACTTCTCTGTCCCCAGAACTCAGCTGAACCTTGGTGGCTCGCGCCTCCTCCGAGGATGGATTTGCTGCTGCCTGAGCCGCGGGCAGGGGCAAGTTCACTTGTGAGCCATCAGGGCAGTGACTAGGAATGGAGTCACCTCTGCAGCTGGCAAATGTCCCCTTGGCAGAGCTTCCCTGCCAGCCTAGAAACTCTGATCCGTCGGGTAAATCCTCTGCTCCTAGAGAGGGAGATTCAATGGCACAGACAGACTGTCCCCAAACTGGACACAGGGAGATGGCGGTGTCCGTAGCAGGGAGGCTGTCACCTGCACCTCGGTCTCAGCCTCCAGCCCCTGCAGGGAGGGGGTTCCCCCACCCCGGGGGGCAGGCCTGGAGGCCCTGGGGCTGGTCCTACTGCTTCCCCGCAGCCTCTTCACAGGGGGCCACCTCCTTCTCCTTTTTTTTATTTAGAGAAGTTGTGGGTTTACAGAAAAGTCATACATAAAATACAGGGTTCACATATACCACCCAATAATTAACACTTTGCATTAGTGTGTTACATTTGTTACATTTCATGAAAGAACATTTTTTATTTTTATTCTAGTAACACAGATAAAACCTAAAATTTCCTCCTTTTAACTTCATTCAAATATACAATTCAGTGCTGTGATTTATGTTCACAATGGATGGAGGGGGTGGCAGCCCCCTTCTTCTTGAAGCCCCCCCCCCAATTACTCCTTTGCTCCCTGGCCCCCCCACCCCCACCTCTCCAACTCCCCCAGTCTGCTTAGCTTCCTTGTCTTCTGGCCCCTTTAAACATGAGGGTCCCAGCATATGTTCCCATGCTTCTTTTTTTTCTTTCCCTTTGGTTTCCTTGGGTCCTTCATCCATTGTCAAGTTGCTAATTGTCACCTGCTGGCTGGAGCTCCCCGCTGAGCACCACACCTGGGTTGACAAGGGAACAGAGCCCTGACCCTGAAGCCACGGTCCTATCCCTGCCCCGAAGCAGCCCCTCCGTGAGAGCCCCCACCCCCCATTCTCCTGCCCCCCACGCCCTCCTTCCAGTTAGTCACAAACCCTGCCACCTACATTTCCTATTAATAGGGTTGCCAGATTTAGCCAATCAAAATACAGGGTGCCCACTTACATTTGAATTTCAGATAAGCAGTGGAGCTTTTTTTTTTTGCATAATTATGTCCCATGCAATATTTGGGACTAATTTATAAAAATGAGTGCTTATCTGAAATTCAAATGTAACTAGCTGCCTTGTATTTTATCTGGCAGCCCTACCTCCTAAGCCCTCTCCAGTCTTTCCATCTGGTGCCTTCCCACCACCTCCAGTCTGGTTCTCCCAATTTCTTGCCTGGATGCAGGTAGCTTTCACACAGACAGAGCTCCAGAAAGACATCAGACACTCTCTCTGCTCCCACATCCACGGACTTCGGTCCAGGAAACAGCCCAACACAGAGGGGGCTGAGCGGGCTGTCTCCTGCTCATGAAGGTGAATCCCAGGTGGCCCTCAATTACTTACTCATCATCCCTAAGCCATCATGGGATTAAAGCCCCTTGCAAATAAAATATGTAAAAGAGTAAATTTGTTGCTACTGCCTTGACATCCCTCTGCTGTGGAATATCCCATTCATGGCAACATGCCTGCTGACATTTGCAGCTCCCAGCACCGCCTCTCCAGGTGGGTCTGCAGCCACTGCGGAGCTGTCCTGGCCCCACTCCTCCAGGCTGGACTCTGCACTGGGGTGACAAACCCCAGGAGGAGGGGTCCCAGTGCTTTGGTGCATGGGACCTACACATTTAAAGCCAGTCGCTGCCGGGCAAACAGGTCAGGCTGGTCACCCTGGGTGGTGCCCTCAGGGCCAACCTCAGCCACGACAGAGGAAAGAGAGGACGCCATTGTCATGTGCAGGTGTGAACGTGCAGGCCTGCCATGGAGCGGCCCCTCCTGGCCTGTGCGAGCTCCTGAGCCGACTCCTGAGCTGACATGGGCCCCATCTCCCCGTGACTTGTGCTTCGTGGCACTTGTGTTGTGACGATGGGTAAGGGTCAGCCGTGGTTGGAAAACTGAGCTCTGGGTGGCGTGTGAAGTTGTCATAGTTAGGTACGCATTTGCAGTGAGGGGTGGGGACCAGGGGGTCCCAAAAGACAGTCCCTGCACGGTCCCTGAGGTGGAAAGGGCTCCTTTGCCATTTCCTCCACCCGGGCCCTTCCCCACTCATGGGAATCGGTTCAGCAGGCACCTTCCCAGACTGGCATTGACAGAGCGGCACGAGGCCTGCGACCCTGGGGCAGAGAGGCACAGACAGTTCTGGGAATTCTGGTCCCTAGGCCACCTGTGTCCACCTGGCATCCCATTGCCCACCTTCCTGCACCTGTCACCAGACCACTTACCTGTCCCCACCTGGCCATGTGTGAATGCTCTTTGGTACCTGCCATTCAGGAGCTGAGAGAGAAATGGGGAGAAAAGAAGATTGCATAGGAGATAGAAGAGCCCCTGTGTGCACCTGTGCCTGCACATACTGCGTGTAACATGCGGCATGGGTAGTGTACTATGTGTAGCATGTTACACACACATGTGTTGTGTGATATGTTACATAAGAAAAATGCATTACATATAATTAGTGATGAATAGCATATGTGTTACATACAGCTCATGTGTGTTGCATATAACGTGTTACATATTGCCTTATTACAGGCAACACACGTCACAGAAATTGTGTGCTGTGTGTACTGTGTGTTACATACAATGTGTTACACATAGCATATGTTGCATGTAATACATTACATGTAGTGTGTGCTACATGTGTTACAGATCATGTGTGCAGCATATAACATGTGTAGTGCATGCATGTCACATATGACACGTGCTGTCTATAATGTGCATTGTGTGGCGTATCACATTTAACATGTGTATCGCATATCATGATGGGAGTAACACGCCCTGCACGGGGGAATAAAAGCAGCTGTGAGCTGGTGTTGAGCGGGCCCCCTCCTGCCCTCCTGATGGTGGCCGTTGAGCTGCACCCCTTTCTAGCTGTGGTCCCCGTTTTGTACCTGCTGCAGTGTCTTCATGCCTCTGCTGTTTACGTGTTGGAATCGGCCTGGCTTGAGAGCCGTCAGCCCCCCTTCCTGCCCAGTGCCCCCGTCCTCTGGCCTGAGGACGATGGAGAGCTTAGCCTCCCACAGCACTTCCTCCCTCTTCTCTGCATCGCTGGTTCTGGGGGCTCCGTCTGCACCCTTCCTGTCAGACTGCAGAGGACACAGAACCAGTGCGCTGTGACTGAGCCCCCAGGGACCGTGGGGTGTCCCCAGGGGTGACCTGATGCCTTTCGAGGTCTCGGAAATCATGTCACTGAATTGAAAACAGGTAGTTGATCTCCTCTCAGAAGTGAGAACTTGGAATGTCCTCTGCACTCATCTTCCCAAGGATAATAACCAAATGCAAACGTTCAGAAGAACGGACAATCGATGGAAATGTGCACTGTCCCCGATCCCAGCGAGCTGCAGGTCCTTGAGAGTCGCTCACCCTGGGAGCACCTGGGGGCTCCTGCTGCACCTCGGAGCAGGCGGCACCGCCGTCTTCTAGAATCATCACTGCCGTTTAACGGGAAGAACACATTTCCAGGTGCTAGCTCATCTGCTGATTTCATTTTGCTTATTTACCCCAATTTAAAAAGAAGAGTATTTAATTAGCTCTACCGAAGAGCCGCTTTCCCTAATGAATTGAGAACTAATGGCCTCGAATTTATAACAATATTTTTATATCTATTTCATGGTCATCTAACATCGCCCAGGATGGGCTGTGAAATCTCCCGTCCTGCACACGGGGACAGTCCCCTCGACTGAGCTGCCGTCCCCTCCGGAACGGTGTCGTGGCCTTGGGGACAGGGCAGGTGTCCTGCAGGGGCTGCGTGTCCAACAGTGGCCGGCCCGGACCCCGCTCGCGGTGCTGGGAAGATACTGCTCCTTCCTGATCTTTCCACCATCCTGTGCCCCAGTTTATCCTCTGTCGCGGCTGTTCAAGTGGGGCACAGAGATGCCGAAAAAACGATCCCGTCAGGACACTGCCCAGCCTCCGTCGGCCCTTGTCAGCCCAGGGCCCGGGGCCAGCGTGGGGATCCCAGTGTCCAGGCTGCAGGGGCCACCAGCTCTCTGGCGGCTGACATCTTGGGCCTGAGCTGGCCGACCCTCGGGGTAAACTGGGGAAGGCCTCCGTGACAGTCACACACAGCCTGGGGAGGGCAGCCAGCCAATACCTGAGCACAAACCAGAGCCGGGGCTGGGCACCGTGGACCCGGCAAGCCCCGATCGCTGGGACACAGGATGGGCAGGTTTGGGGAGCATGAGGTGCTGATGAGTGGGAAGCCCTCGTGCTGATGAGTTGGGAGATGTGAGGTGCCTGGAAGAGCTGTGCAGCAGTACCTGGGAACACGGGACATCAGAAGGGATGGAGGAGGACACAACCGAGTGAGGCCTGGCCCTTTGAGGCTCACAGAGGGTTCTCACGTCTGCCGAGGGCTGGACCCACCGGTACAGCCTCCTGAGACCCCCACAAGACCCCAGTGCAGATCTGCGTCCAATCCACTCACCTGAGCCAGTGGCATGTCCGCCTGCTGCATGTCGGGCTGTGCTGGCTGCAGGGACACGGCCCCTTGTCCCCCAGGAGACGGGCGGGAGCTGCTGGGAGAGAGGGCGAGTGCTGGGGGTACGGGAGGCTAGAATAGGTGTGTGGGGGGGTATGAATTCTGCATGGAGGGGGCATTTGAACTCCTACAGAGCTGGGGAAGAGGGGAGGCATTGCAGGCTGCCAGGCGCACGTGGCAGGGGACATGGTCGACAGGAAGGGAAGGCTGGCACGACGGCCGTGGGCAGTGGGGCTCTTCTCTGATGCGGCCGCCCTGCACTCTGGGAAGCTCATGTGGTCAGCTGGGGGGGGGCCTGGAGACAGAGGCGAGGAGGCTGTGGTCCTGCCAAGGAGGACGGGCACGTGCCTCAAAGACGCGGCTTCGGGCAGCAGGGGTCCCAGTGACCACAGCCTCTACTTTGGCCACTGCCCAGTATTTCCCCAAGTACATTCTGGGGCCTTTGCAGCTACAAATGTGTCAGGCACCTCTGCACCAGCCCAGGTGCCCCCCAGCATCTCGGGGCCAAGGCAGAACTGGCTGGGGAGGGCAAGACTCCCACTGCCCACATTCGCCTGCACCACGGCCTGTCACTCCAGAGGCTGGTGCCCACGGGCAGCAAGGGGAGCTGAGGCCCACCCACCCAGGAGGAAGGGCTCCTGCCTGGGATTGCTCACAGGGAGTCACTTTCCACTTTTAGGGACAAGCAGAGCCTCTTCCTGGAAAGGAGGAGATAGGGAGGGAGGAAAGGGAGAGACGCAGCCCTTGGGAAGCTTCTGTACTTGAGTGAGCCTCCAAAATTGTGATTTAACCCAGGTAGTCCCAGCTCCTGATTCAGTTTATGGCTTTTCAAAGAGACCCGAGTTGCTGAGTGTCTCTGGGGCCGCCCTAGGGGAGGTGGGACCCCAGGGGGTTGGACTGTGTCAGGCCCCGGGATGGGTGGACCCCCCACCCCACAGTACTGCCCAGCCCAGGGCCCACCCCTAACCATGGCCCCATCTGCCCTCGGCACTCTGCTGGCTCCTCCTAGAGATGGAAGGAGGGCTGTGCTTGGGGTGGGGGGGCTGTGCCGTGCCCCCACCCACTCCTCCAGGGCCCCAGATGCTCAGCAACCTGCCCCGCCCCCTCCGGGCTTCCCCGCCTGGGCTGCGCTGCCCTAGAGAATGGTTTGTCAGAGAGCAGGGAGTGAAGACAAGGGGCCGAATCCACTCGTGGGACTCAGAGTGGTGGGCACAAGTAACCCGAAGGACCTTACCATTTTCACACTCATGGGAAAAGACATCCCCCTAAAACCTGGAGCTCCCACACTAGCTCTGTGATCACTGAACTGAGAAAGTCCCTCTTGCTGCAGAGCAAAAGTCTCTAGCTGAGAGGTGGCCAAGTAGGACACGTTTATAAATATCCAGTCGTCACTGGCACCTCGCCTACAAAGCTCAGCTGGCATTCTTACACGACTGTCATATTTTTACAGAAATTCTCTCCAGAGGGTGTCACAGCCTTCACTTCAGTGTGCCGGTGACCCCAGACCCCTGGGAGCAGCCTCCTGTGGTCACTTTGTCCTGTCAGCGTTTTAAAACCTGACTAAATAAATTCCGAAAGCCGGTGTCCTCCCTGGAAGCCAGAAGGCGACTCGGATGGGTTTGAATGCCCGTGGGAGAGCCGCGGGCCGCCAGGCACCTCCGGGCTGCACGGGGTCCTGGGAGGACGGGAAAGACCACCCGCGCCCACCCACGGGGCGGCTGCTGCCAGGTGGGGCAGGGCTGGGCAGTGGGCGCTGCCGGGAGAGCGTGAGGAGTTCTGCGCGAGTTCACATGGCTCTGCCATCACGGAGGCTTTGAGGAATGTTCTGACCCTCTGCAGCGTCTGCCATCATCAGGGGTTCAGCCAAGACGCCCCGAGAAGGACCCAGGATGTCCGTGGTGAACGTTAGTCCTCGGCGCCATCGGAGGAAGGCCCGACAGCTGCATTTCCAGAAATGCTTTTTTTGTTGTTGTGGGAGAAGTTGTAGATTTACAGGAAAATCATGCAAAATACAGAGTTCCCATGTTCACCATATTATTGACACCTTGCACTAGTGTGGCATCTTTGTTATAATTGGTGAAACACTAGTATCCTAACCGTACACGGTTCCCGTCAGGGTTCACGGTTTGTGTTGCCCAATTCTATGTTATATTTTAAATTTTCGTTCTAGTGATACATATGCAATGTAAAATTTCCCCTTTTAACCACATTCAAATATACAATTCAGTGCTGTTACTTTCATTTACAACATTGTGCTTCCATGATAAACTTTAAAGCTTTTCCAGAAAAGCTTTATTACTTCCCATTTTGAAGGAAAGCAAAATCAAGAACCAAAAGACCCTGTATCAGTCAGGTTCTCCAGAGCAGTAGAACCATTAGGGGA
>PVKY010014663.1:0-10486 GCA_004027775.1 Bradypus variegatus | reverse complement strand
GTGACACCTGAGACTCAGAGCCAGAGTTTGGCAGCTATGAATATCAGCATTACCCCATACAGCAAATGCTAAAGAAGCTGAAAAAGAGATCAGACTTCAATTAGAGATATAAACAAAATGGACTGGGTTAGGATTAAGGTAAATCAGACTAAAGGGTAAAGGATGATATTGACTGTGTTTTAAAACTTCAACTTCTGTGTAAGACCAAAGGAAGTGATGTTTATTTGGTGGAAAATCTATATCTTCTGTAGCATGCTATATAATTTAACTTATATGTTCTGTTTATGCAACCACCATACTACAGGGAAACTGGAACAGGAAGTGAGATCTGGTTGGTTTGTACAGGTTAGTGTGAAGCCCTGACTTCACAACGTGTCAATCTTCCTGGCAATGTGGGACATGACTCCCAGAGATGAACCTGGACACAGCATCATGGAATTGGGAAAGTCTTCTTAACCAAGAGGGGGAATGGAGAAATGAAACAAAATAAAGTTTCAGTAGCTGGAAGATTTCAGGTGAAGTCAAGAGGTCATTCTGGAGGTTATTCTTATGCACTATATAGATATCCCTTTTTAGTCTTTAGTGTATTAGAATAGCTAGAAGGAAATACCTGAAACTGTTGAACTGCAACCCAGTAGTCTTGATTCTTTCAGACAATTGTATAAGCTCTATAGTTATACAATTGTCTTGAAGACATCAGTGGAACCCGAAAGATAAAGGAGAGACCAGAAGATGCCGCCGTGTGCCTTACCATGTGACAAGCTAAGGACCAAGGATTGCTGGCAGCCAGTCCCAGAATACTTCAAGAAGAAAGCATTGCCTTGATAATGGCTTGATTTGAACTTTTTTTTCATCTAAAATCCATGAGCTAATAAATTCCCATTGTTTAAGCTGACCCATTGCATGGTATTTGCTTGAGAGGCCTAAAGAAACCCAAACAATGACTAAGTCTTTTCCTTCCTAAGACTGAGAACAAGGCAAAGATGCCTGTTTTCACCACTTCTATTTTAGCATCGTACTAGAGGTTCTAGCCAGGGCAGTTAGGAAAGAAAAGGAAATAAAATGCATCTTTGTTTGCATACAACATGATCCTCTATGTAGAAATTCTTATGGAATCAACAAAAAAAAAAAACTTTAATAGAAATAATAACTGAGTATGCAAGGTTGCAGGATACAATATCAATTTACAAAAATCAATTGCATTCCTATAGTCCAGCAATAAATAATAAGAAATTGGAATAGCATTTACAATAGCATTAAAAGACATGATATAGGGAAATTTGACAAAAGGCATACAAAATCTGTTCACTGAAAACTACAGAATACTGAGAGAAATTAAAAAAGACCTAAATAAATGGAGAAATATACCTTGTTCATGGATCACAAAACCCAGCATTGTTTAAGATGTCAACTCTCCCTCAAATCATCTACAGATAGAATGCAATCCCTACCAAAGGCCAGCAGGGTTTTTTGTAGAAATTGCTGACTGATTCTAAAATTTATATGAGAATAAAAAGAACAGAGAACAGCCAATACAATTTTGAAAAAGAAGAACAAAGTTGAAGTGCTAACACTACCTGATTTCAAAACTTACAAACTTTGAATAATCAAGTCAGTGAGGTATCAAAGTTAAAATGGAAAACAGGTCAATGGAATGAAACACAGAATTCAGAAACAGATCCACACATGGGCAATTGATTTTTAACAAAGGTGCAAAGGCAGTTCAGTGGAGAATGTAGAGTCTTTCCAGCAAACAGGATGAACAGTTGACTATTCATACACAAAAGGTGAACTTCAATCCATGTCTCATGCCATATACAAAAATTAACCCAAATGGATCTTAGACCTCAATGTAAAACCTAAAACTATAAAGCTTCTATAAGAAAATATAAAGAAAATCTTTGTGACCTTGGGTTAGGCAAAGATTTCTTAGATATGACACCAACAGCACAATCCATAAGAGAAAAAAATGATAAATTGGCCCTCATCAAAAAGTAAAAATGTCTGCTCTCAAAAGACCCTTTTAAGAGAATGAAAAGAGAAATCACAGACTATGAGAAATATTTGCAAAGCATATTTCTAATAAAAGACATGTATCCCAAATATATGACTCAATAAGAAAATGAGCAACCAATTAAAAAAAAAATGGGCAAAAGATTTGAGCAAACACTTTACCAGACAAGATAAATGGTTGGCAAATAAGTAACATTGAAAAGATGCTCACCATCATTATCCATTAATGAAATACAAATTAAAACCACGATGAGATTTACCATATACCTAATAGAACAGCTAACATTAGAGAATGACCACACCAAGTGTTGGTTAGGATGGGTAGGGAGTTAGAAATCTCAGACATTAGTGATGAGGATGGAAAACGGTACAACCCCTTTGGAACACACTGCAGCCATTCCATGCTTACGTGTTTACCCAGAAGAAAAGAGCATACTTCCATACCAAAACTTGTACTCAATAAATGAGTGTTTGAGATACCTTTATCTGTAGTAGTCAAACACTGGAAACAATCCAGATATCCATCCACAAGAATAAGCACTCCAGTAGTTGCTTTTGAGTAGGGCATTCCAATATTTTTCATTCTATGAGTAGGCAGGAAAAAAATGTATTTATTTTTTCTAGGCATTCTGCATTGAGCATCGTGGTGAAAAACTGAGGAGTGCTTCTCTCATTGAATGCCAGGGAATTTCTCCCCCACCAGACCTCTCCTTGCTCTACAAGGGAAGGTGTGAGCTCAGGTCTGTTTTTATTGAGTCCACCAGTGGCTGGAATAGGAATGAGGAGAGACTGAGCTGGCCTTTCACTTCAACTGCAACTGGTTTTCTCCTGGGGCATTGAAATCCCGCAGCTCACCACCGTGAGGACAACTGCCCTTCCAAAAACCACCGTCTCTAACCTTCATGAGACCAATGAGTTCACAGTGGCATGAATCTGACCCTAGATTTTGCAGTAGGACTGCCCTCTCCTGACCATGCTAAGGGCCCCTGTGCCCCTTCCCACTCTGGGTTCCACTCCACGGCCTCCTCATATTACAGAACAATTCCCAGCGTGCTCCCTTGACAAGGTGGGGCATTTGGCAGATTTAGGTGGGATTGGGGAGGGGGAGTGCCAAGGGAAGTTTCAGTTCACCCTGCCAAAGACCAGCACACCACACATTAGCCGTGGGACCTTGGGCAGACTTCTTACCCACTCAAACCTCAATTTCTCCATCAGATAAAGGGATCTAATCATGTTGGCTTCACAGGGCAGTGGAAAGAGTTATAAATAATCCCTGTAAAATTCCTTCCCCAGGGTCTTGAGCTCATTTAGTGATAGCCACCATCGTGATTATTATTACTCTTACACTGATGGATGTGCCATGCAAATACATACATTTACGTTACAAATCAACCTCTTAAATGAGGACAAAGCAACAATCACACTTTTTAAATTAACTTGCTGTGCCAGGGAGGTAATAAAAGGAATGAAATCAGCTTTTTTGTTTTCAACATGCCTGTCATAAATTAGCAGCTAGACAAGTGCCATTTTCCAAGGCTGTGAGTACTGCTCTAGCTCGGGGCAAGTAGCAGGGCCAGATGGCCAGAGGCAGGGTATAAATGCTCTCCTGCTCTGCCCTCCTTCCCTCCTTGGAGAGGAGCCTGCTCTGGGGGTTTGCTCTTGGGTTGTGTGGTCCTCACTCAACCTTGCAGACCCCTGGCAAGGAGCAGAGGGTCCTGGGTTTTCACCATGCACCACCAGTGGATCTTTTTCATCTGACACATTAATTCCTGCCTCTTCCCGTAAAGGTAATTCCTGCCCTTGGCAGCATTGGGTAAGGCACAAAGCCGGGTGCCAGGAAACTCCTGCAAACTTCAGCAGAGCCACGTTGTAATGTGTCACTGGGTTAATCCAACCATCTCACATACATTTTTAAAAAGCCGAAGGTCTTTCCCATGAATAACCTGGCAAGTGTTGAGCTTCATTATAATTTCCCTCTAACAGAGTTTGGAGAAACGAAATGGGAGTTATTCATCAGCTTTATAAGATTGCCCCCGAGAAAATAAGGATAAAGAGGGGCCGACGCAGCCAAGGTGCACACACTGGCTGTCTACCTACCCGAGGAGAAAGAGCTGGCCCACAGTTTGCAAAGAACAAAGGCAATTTTTTAAATTTAAAAAAATGCTTCCCCAACAGCCACTTTTTTGTGGTTGTGCTTGCTGTCATCCCAGGAAGCACTGCATACACATCTGCCAGCAATCTCTTCTTCACATCTGCATCTTAGATTCCAGATCCCACCCTAAGAGACCACCCTGTCAGTTACCCAAAAGGAGCATGTATGAACACATGCCCTGCTGGTATTCAGAAGATGGAAAACCACATCATTCAAGGGCAGACACATCCTCAGGAGGCCGGGCATCTACGTGTGGGAAGATGACTGGCCCGGGCAAAGCCACGAGCTCCGGGAAAGAAGGAAGGAGCAAATTCACTCCAGACGGAGTCAAGGGTCTTGGCTGCCTCCCGGAGAGATGCAGACCTGGGAAGCCATGAGTGTGGGTCTCTGTGCAGTCAGAGGGCACCATGCAGAAGCTGACACACCCTGACTACAGGCCTAGGGGTGTTTGGGTGGGTGACTGTGCCCATTCAGCTGGGCCCACAGCAGAGACCATTTTCCACTTGCACAAGGGCCCATCACCTGTGCTCTGCTCTTAGATCATAAGCTACTCAGGTCATAGATTTGGGCCACCAACAATGGTGGCACTGATACTCTCTTAAAGCCCTTTTAGAATTGAGTGTCAGGCTAATGAGAAACCCCAATGGTTATCGTTTATTGGGTAATTACGGGTTTTTTGTTATCATTTCACCTACACCTAATCTTTAAAACCACCTTACCAGTAGTGCCACTATTGGCCACACTTTAGAGGGCAGGAGACTGAGGCACACAGTGGGACAGTGAGTTGCCTGGTGAGTGGCAAGGCTGTGCCTTTTCTCCTGTTTTTGCCACAGAAAGGATGTCCAAACTATAGAAGAAAATCAAAGTCTGCTGTAATCTCACCCACCCAGGCTTTACAGAGGTGCGGGTTGGAATTATGTAATGTGCTGTTTCTGTGTTCTCCTTTCCTCCTCTGACGTGGGCTGATGTCTATGATGTGGCTTTTTTGGTGACAGGAAGAGCCAAAGGAGAGCCATCGAGGCTTTAAAAACTGTGTCTACAAAGCATCCGAGGGCAAGGGATAATATTGATGCATTTGGTGCAAAAGTAGGTTCCCTCACAATATGTGCAGGACGAGCCCTATTAAACATATAATTAACACCAGAGTGCTAATAGCAGGTCTCTGGCCCACAAGATTACCGGCAAGAATAATTTTCCTCCTATATGACCAATATTTCCTATATTTTTCAAAAGCTCTATAGTGAGCATGGAAGCAAAATGACCTCCGTGAGCAGAAATGAAAACAATAAATGTCATCAGAAAAAAATGCAAACTGCCTCCACTCCCAGCACCACAGGTCCAATTCACTGATTCTGTCTCAATTCTGGAGGATTTCTCCACATGCATTTGGAAAGGAAAACAAAGGCGACAGAGTCTGTGAGGAAATCTATTGGAAACAACATCCTGAGTGAGCAAAGGGACAAAAGAACCACCTCCCTAAAAGCAGCCCTAAGTGGCCATTCAAATAGTCAAAATGACGCATGGATTTTTGAAACAAAGTCCCAGCTTTCAGTCGTAGTTTCCTGAGCCAGTGAAAATAGCAAGCAGGGAAGAGGAAGCCTGCGCTCTCCGGCGCCCCCAGGGGCCTGTGGCTGCCACCTGTGCCAAGACTTCTGGGGGCCCCGGGAGAGCGCCAAGGTGTCCCCGCCAGGTGGAGGGCCCATGCCTTGCCCCCAGGGGCCCTAGCAGGACCAGACGACTGCCCGGCTTCCCCCCACAGCAGGCCTTTCTCCTGGGGAACAGAGTGGAATTGGGAAGGGAAACCCACCGCGGGGCCCGCGCCGGGGGCGGGCGCGCGTCCCACCTCCCGCCACCTGCTTCCTGCTGGGCCGCGCAGCCGGGAGCCAGCGGGGCCCATACAATGGGCAGGACCCACGTCAGATTCTTGGGGGGAAGCAAATCACTCTTTGTGGACGGAGAGATCAGCACAGGATATCTGTAACTGTTTAAAGAAAAGCCCGGGCTTCACCCCACCCCTCCCCAAGCACTTCCGAAATGTCGCGCAACACGCCCGGCGCTTTAAATATCCAAACCCAGAATAAAAGTGCGCGCTGCCTTTCCCCGGCGGCGGGCCCCGGGGCTGCCACCGGAGTCACGGGAGCGCCGGGAGGGCGAGCTGAGGAGCCCGGGCGCACAGCAAGTCCAGGCTTAGAATAAAGCGCTCCCCTGCGCCGGGCTTTCTCGGCGCTCCAGGACCCTCTCTCCCCTCTCCGGGGCTGGGCCCGGGCTGGCCCTTCCTGGAGGAGAAGCCCGGGCTCAGAGAGGCCGACGGACCTGCCATGACCCAGCCCAGGGCTCCTCAGCCTGGAAACCACAATGCCTCCCCCTACACCCAACCACCACCACCACCACCACCCCCCGGGCGCCTCTGGTCTTTAGAGGAGAAACTGAGTCCAGCCAGGTGAAAGGACTTGGCCCAAGTTAGATAGCGTCTGTTCCTGGCAGAGCCACAGCTAAAACCTGGCCTCCAGTCTCCCATCTGGTGCCTTTTCCTAAACCATTACAGGTATTTTGGACCAGATCATTCTTTGTTGGGTTCTGTCCTGTGCATTTGTGGGGTGTTCTGCATCACCCCAGGCCCCACCCCCACCACAGTCAGACAATCAAAAATATCTCGGACCTTGCCATATGTGTCCTGGGGGTGGGGGTGCACAGTTGCCCCTGGTTGAGAATCACTGCCCTGGGCAAAAAAATCCCTCGGAATAAGAAGCAGCATAATGAATTAATACGCATTTTGCTTGACCTTCCCCAGCCCTCCTCACACAGCCCCTTGCCCTCAAATACTGGTAAATTCAATCCCAAATGTTTACAAAGAAATGGATTAAAATATGCAGAGAGCTCACAGTAGTGTGGAGAAATGGTAGTTTGGGGGTCATTTTTGGTTACTGGATGTTTGTGCCATTGATGTTCATTCGATTTCAGGAAAATCCTTCCTCCAGTCCCAACAAGCAGGAGAGAGCCAGGGGCCAGGTGAGCTGCCGCACTGTCTGCAAAGGTGGAGAAGGCGTGGGGTTCGCCCTCTTGACAGGTGAAGGGGCCGAGTGGGGCCAGTTGTGTGGCCGTTATTTAAACATCTCCCTTCCTGGGCAGGTTTGCTCACTGGTGTAGGGTGCAGCAATCAGCCCTGAGCCAGCAGGCGGTCGTTCTGCTGCTGTGTTTGGCAAGTGTCCGGCACCGAGTCAGACCCTCAGACAGCCGTGTGGTGCTCCCAAGAAAGCTCTGGTAGGAGCGTTGGAAGGCGTGGCTGGCTGAGCTTGGGCTGCCCCTTTCACCTCCCAAGATTCACTTCCCCCGCTTTGTCTCCCTGCGCTGTCTCCTTCCGGGAGTTAGCATAACGAAGACGTGGACGGATGGTGGGGGGAACTCAGTGGATTGCAAGGGGGTACATGGGAACAAGAAGCATTGGCGTTACTGAAGGAGTAGAAAACAGGACCTGCGGAGCAAACTTAAAGGAGTTTGTTTAAGCCAAGAGAAAGCTCATCTCACCATGAGAAGAGTTAATTCTCTCTGTTCTCTACCCTCACACAGGATCAAGAAGGAAGAAGAGGAGGAAGGAAGGAAAGAAGGAAGAAGGCATGGCATTAGAGTGGATTCAGAAAATAAGTTTGTAGGTAATTGCTCTGGATGCAAAGTTTTGAATATAGTCTCTTTAAGATCCTACTGGCATTTCTCCGAAGAATTTTGGATTTTTACCTACTTGGATTGTATCTATGGGTTGTTTGTTTCCCACACATGCAAAAAATGTTTAGCCACAGAATCCTCCCCCACTGCCTCAGAAAGATAGCTTCTGCCAGACCTCAAGAAGTGAAACAGCCACAAGCAGAGCCAATCTGGTTGAACTGGGTTCAGGGGTGCAAAGCTTCCCCCCACCCTATCCCGACCTACAACTTCCCCCAGTGCCCCCCCAGTCCCAGACTGGGGGCTCTGAGGAATGTCTGCAAATCACTGGGCCAGTTAGCATCTGAGCACCCCTGATCTGCCTTTCTGTGAGTCCAGATGATAGAGGAAACATGGGGTGTTTTTCTGAATTCTCTAAATTTCTACCCCATCCCCTCTTTAACTCTGCAGCACGGAGTAGCAAAGAAGGATGAGAAGAGACCTGAGAGAGGTGCCTGGATTTCAGTGCAGTCCAAGAGGTCATCAGTCAAAGGTGGCAAGCCCAAGTCCAACAAAATCATTCATTCATTCATCCAACAAAACTGTGCTGAGCACTTCCAACATGGCGGCAGTCCCAGCACCGAGCACAGACTTCATGCAGGACAGAAATTCATGGTCGTTATCCTTAAAGGAAGTTTGTGTTCTATGTGAGAAAATCTGACCTATAAATATAATACAAAGTAAATTATAAGCTCTTCAGATACAATTGTTTTCAGAGATGCAGAAATGAGCATCTACCTTACTTTCCAGGTAGGGTGACTGCCAAAGGCTCAGCAGAAAAGGTGGCATTTGAAGAAGGAGCGCGATTTCGATGGCTGGAGCTGGGATTGGGGAGCACAGCAGAAGGTGCAAAGGCCCCGAGGCCCTCGCGTCTCACAGGCCCGGCCCTCACAGCCCGAGCGTCAGCCGCTGGGCTCGGCAGAGGGAAAGCACGAGGTGAGTTTGGGAAGCAGCGAGCAGTGGGTCGGATCCATATGGGCAGTGGAGAGGGAGCAGAGCGGCTGCGAGCAGAGCGGGAGGGTGTGGGGCGCCGGCAGAGGCTCCCGAGCCTGAGGAGAGCAGCCTCGCCATGCTGCGTGTGAGGGTGGAAGGGGCGGGGAAGGATGGGAGGCAGGGCGCCGGGAGGGAGTGTCCACCGCGGCGAGAACAGGTGAAGGGGCTCCGCCTGGGCAGAGGCGGTGGGGACGCAACAGGCAGGGCAGATGCCAGAGACGAAACTGTCGACGGAGACCCACCGCGCTCGGCAGAGGACTGGCTTTGGAGACCAAGGGAGAGGAAAAGTTCGAGGGGTCTGGGGGTCCGGGAAACTGGGGTGCCTTTTGCAGTCTTCGGGGAGACTGGAGGGTCTTCTGAGGCCGGGGAGCAGCTGTGGCTTGAGGCGTTGGCGAGAGAAGCCGGTTCAAACCGCAGCTCAGCCCCCGCGCCAGGGCGACCCTGTATTCCTGCGCGCAAGTGTGCAGCAAGGTCCATCCGTGTGGGATTTTTTTAAATGATCGTTAAAACTTCTGACCTTGGGTGAGGAAAATCGATTCTAGTAACACCCGCATTACCTTCCTAACAGCTGGCTGTCCTTCCCCCTCCCCGCTTCCCCAGGGAACCCAAACCTCACATGCTCGAGCACCCTGAAAATGAGACTTCCCTATGGCCAAAGTGGGGAACGCGCACCAGAGCCAGAAGGGGAGATCCCCCATGCCCGGCGTTTCCAGCTGAGCTGTGCTCGTCGGGGTGACAGCAACTGACATAACTGCAGTTGGCTGCCACTTGGAATATTACGATCTGAGCAGTTGGTGGGTAGGAGCTGTTTTTGAAACCGGCTATCAAAACAAACCCAGAGGACATCTGCGAGGCCCGGGAGGAAGGAAACCGGTAACCCTCGGCTTCTCTCAGTCAGGTGTCCCCTCGGTCCCGGGGAAGGGCCCGGGGATGTGTGTGTGTGTACGGGTCTCACTTGCAAACAAACTGAGAAAGATACAGAAATCCAACTTCTAAAAACAATGGGGCTTAGGTAATGCCAGGGCGTGTGCCAGCCCCGCTCACTCCACACAATCTCGTTTAGAGCCTTGGTAAATCTTGAGTGAAAACATCAGATGTTATTTATAGCCCTTGGCCGAAATCCGTGTTATTTGTTATGAAGTTTATAAAAATAAATTGCAGGAGGCCTTTTTTTCCTCCTCCTCTAGCCTGTAGAGGGATTTTAATGTGCACACTTCTTCCCTGCTTTATTTAGCTTCTTTGCCTTTTCAAAAAACATAATTAAGGATAGCAAATGTTTATTATTTACAGCCTTGGCTGAGCCTGAGGGCCAGAACTTCCTGGAGGGGAAGAGAGCAGGGAAAGGACGGTGGGAGCCCGGGGCAGCCCCTGGTCCTCCTTCCCTCCTCGCTGACCTGGGTCAGGGAACAGCTTTCCAAAGAAAATTCTTCAGGCCCATCTTCGGGGGATTTTGCTTGTGTACTTTGTGTGTAGTGGTGTTTTTAAATAGGCAAAGGACTTCCACAGGCTGAGTTGCTTCCTACTCTCTCTTCTATCCCTAACCCCCTAAATAAACTTTTAAAGTGCTTCCTTTACCCTCCAGGTGATGGTGGCTTGTGAGATTAGTGGAAAACTAATTCCACACTGTCATTT
>PVKY010014662.1:0-10478 GCA_004027775.1 Bradypus variegatus | reverse complement strand
ATTTAGCAGCCTCAGTTTATTGAAAGCAGCTGATGGGGAGCAGGGAAACAGAAAGCAGGACAAGTTACCCAAGACCACATAATTTTAAATCCAAATTTCCATTGGGGGTAATATGTACAAAGGTTTATATTCAAGAATATTCATGTCAGTTTTATTTTAAATTTAAAAAAATTATAAATATTCTAAATGCTCAATAATAGGGAAATATGTAATGAAATATTTTGCAAATATTAAAAGGGTTTAAGATAATTTTAATAACACGAGAAATGCTTATGATATAATGTTAAGTGAACAAAAGCAGGATAGACACTTGATTTTAGAGTAGACTCTCAGATCTACATATGTCCATTAAGAAATGTTGAAAGGAAATTTACCAAAACAATAATAGTGGTTTTCTTTGAGTATTTGTAGTTGATGTTTTTTCCTTACACTTTCTTCTCACACAATGGATGTGTTTTATGATGTGTATTATGACCAGAAAAAAAAAAGTATAAAGAAATGAAAGAAGAAAAATCCTGTTCCGATTGCAATATATGCTATGTGTAATTGTTATGTATGCAACAATTTAGACATAGGAGAACTGAATGTGTTTGAATAGATGGCACACGTCTCCCATTCCTGTTGGTAGCAGGTAGCCTTAAGAATCTCTGGTTCCTGAGCAAAACACTGTAGGGTTAAAGGCCACTCACCTCACTTGATAAGGCACAGGTAGGGTTTCCCCCTGGTGTATAAAGCACCCATCAGAAAGTAGGAGGGATGGGGCAGACCTGAATAGTGGTGTTGCTTTACATAATTTAATATGTAATTAAATATGAGTAAGTATCTTTGTTGTCATCACAAGAATGAATCATTCTGGTCCACTTATGAGAACTTTGGGAATCAAGTTTATTTTAAAATATTAAAAATATAAACACATTTTTATTATAGAAGTTACTTGGAAACACAGATGTTGATCTTACTAATAATGTCCATTTGCTTTGAGTATTTGTATTTTTGCTCTAAGGTCTCCAGTCATTTGTAAGATTCTTGGTTCTGAGAGTCCATATGTTCTAGTTCGAACAATGAACAACAACAACAAAAATGTGCATGCAGTAAGTGTTACATAACTTCCTAGGAGGTTAGGCCATCAACTTGACAGGGTTAAGAGAAGAGCCCAGCAAGTCATGTTTTGTCTGGGCTGCATAAATCCATGCTTGGGAAACCTTTCTCTTTTGTCTGCAGTAACAACAGAATATCTGGCCTTACCGTGCAGGACTTACCAGTTCTCTCGAGGCCTGTTCTCGCCCCCAGACCCCTGTGAGCTACAAAATGGGCAGTTCATTGGCAGAGTTAATGACTGACATCTGCAGATCATCAGGGACTCTGTCATTTTTAAAGGGAAACCACAGTAAAAGTATAACTGCTCAATTTAGCTACTTGGAAAACTTATTGTAATTATAATAGTTATATGTATATATATAGGCATACATATGGTAATTCTTTACCTTCTTACTCTATTTCTTTGAGCGCAGTATTTTTCAGCCTGGGCTGCACATGAGAATCACGTGGGGAGCTTTTACAGTTCCCAATGCCCAGATGTCCTCCAAACCAGTTAAATCAGAATCTCCAGCAGTGGGACCCAGAAATCAATATTTTGTAAAACTCTACAAGTGATATCATTGTGCAGCCAAATTTGGGAACCACTGCTTTAGAGAAATAACTGATAGACTTTTAATAAAAACAGATTAGGACATTCTTGAGAGCTACGCTGTCCATTAGCCACAGGTGGCTATTGAGTGTTTCAAATGTGACTAGTTTCAGTTGAGATGAGGCTAGATTTTGAAGACTTACTATGAATAAAAAACTGTAAAATATCTTATTAGTAAGTTTTATGTTGATTGCATGTTGATAATATTTTGTTTTATTGAGTTAAATAAAATCCACTAAAATTAATGTCACATGTTTTAGTTTTCTTAGTGTGACTACTGGAAAATGTAAAATGACATATGTAGCCCCATTATGTTTCTATTTTTCAGCATTTCTGTATACTCAAACCTATCAGTAATTAATCAGAAATAGCTCTTATATTTCACTTATGATATACAAATATGAACACATGAAGAATAAGAAAAAATGCAGACCAACTTGGGACAGAGGAGCCTATCCTAAGCATGCAAACATTTAATACACATGGAAATATTTATTCCGAGCCTTCAATGATGTAAGCTACTGAAATGCCCCCATCAGTGGGTTAAGGGGACTTGAGAAGAGCTAAGTGGTAGTCCCCAGGGGTAAAATCTCTGCCAGTAGGGGATCTTGGGAAAGTCAACTCTCCATACCTCTCTTTCCTTGCAACTATATCTGCATGATGGTACAAAATATCCATTTCTAACTTCACTTGGATTTTATGAGAGTGAAAGAACATAAAACATTTCATTCCTTAAAAAGAATCGTAAGAGAGAAGCAGCACTTGGAAAGGTCCCTTTACCTAGTGGGTAATGACCAGTAATGACCAGCAGGACGTTAGACAAACTGTCCACAGGAATGCAACCTTGCTTGACGCTGGAAAGGGACAAAGCAAATACTTGCCTCAGCAACTCCAAAGTAGTCATTGGGAAGTCAAAAGACTGACTTGACTTGCCCTTGACCCAGATTTGAAGCATTACCCTTTCCTCCTCCAGCAGCATCACTGTTTGCTGAGTTCACATCATTCCCAGTCTCACTCTTTTCTACCTGTTACAGAGGCTCTGCTCACTCAGATCTAGAGATGATTCTCATGAAATGCAGGAATGGCCCTGAGGGGTTAGTCGACACTCTGGTTGGCCAGCCTAATTGCTAGTAGCAACCAATGATTAGTTCTCTGCCCATTTTTGTTATTTTCATAATTGTCATCATTTTTAATAATAGTGGGGATGTTGATGGCCTGGAGACTTTACCTAGACAATCTTTCTAACCAGACGCTAATCTCAGAAAGCACCCTGCCCTCCTTAGTTATCTATGGCCAGTGGTTTTGTGTTCACTTTAAGGTTAACTATCCTGAAGATTTCTTTATGCACTGGCGCACAGATTGCCAACATCAGAATAGGGCAAAGTTGGATATGTGCTTTAATTTGACCTCTTTCTGTTTCTTAGAACAAAGGCAGAGTTAGATCAAGAAGCCCTGATCAGTGGCAATCTGGCTACAGAAGCAAATTTAATCATCTTGGATATGCAGGAAAATATTATCCAGGTGAGGACAATAAACACTGATCTGTTCCATATGAATATGTTTACTGGAATTTAATGAGGAATTTCTTACGCAAAAGTATGAAATAAATAAATGTGATCCAAAAATGCCTTTTTATTTTCAAGTGAAGTTGGGAAGTTCACTATTTGCAATAGCGTCCACCTAACAAACTCCAGAGAACCCGAACATTTTCTGGCTTCTTTGACTTGCTGCTCACTTCGAAGGGGTTAGGTTGATTGACAAGCCAGCTCTCATGGTGAAATCTGCCCAAGTGTGTACCAAGTTTATAATGTGGATGGAGGGCTCATAGTTCATTATCTAGAACACAGATGGCAAATAGGTTTCTTCAGATGGGTCAACTCCAGTTTGTTGATGCTTCCTGCCTGGTGTTGGAGGCTCAGGTGAAAAAAAGTGCTACGCTTGATTAACGATGTCTGCTTTGAGCACAAATTGGGGAAGAGAAGGCATTTATGCCGTGTATTTGCAATCTTGCTATAGAAAAGTCAAGTGTCAGTGTCACTGTGAACTTTGCAGTAACACAGTAAACTGTATTAATTTAACTTCTAAGTGAATGTTTCCAAAAATTTCCAACGTGATAAAGGGTTTTTTGTTCCACTAAAAAAATTAGTCCTTACATGTTTCCATATATAAATCATTTATTAGAGTAGTATTGATTTCCAGGGCTCAAAGAAACATTGTTGAGACACAGTGCAACCTTAGTTATCCAACTTTTAAATAGTCTAAAATAAAAGTAATTATGGTATAAAAATAAAGACAAAAAGTATGTGTAATCTTTGATAACCTTAATGTCTTTTGATAACTTAAATACTTGACATCACTTCAATTTTATCATTATACAGCACTGCTTTGAATGCCAACTTATTTATACCAGCCCTCAAAACGTATTAGCAATTTTCAAAGAAAACTGCAACTTAGTCACAATTATCCTTGGTGTTAGTTCTGCTGTAGCTGATAAATAAGCTTCTATTTAGAAACTTTGCCACCGACAAGTAGCCCCTATTGGATGAGGAAATTCACAGTTGTGTTTTTGAAGTAGAAAATTATGCCTTGTATGCAATGAAAGAACATTCTAAAAACCATAACCCAGGATGGGGGGGAAGAGTGCCTTATAACTTTGTTTAGGAGCCCAGAATTAAACATATATCCCAAATCAATTGGGAGTTGTGGAACAAGGTCATGTTCCTTCATACGCCTTCAGCTCTCTTGGTTAGTGGATGCTATGTGTGGCATCTACTTGTGTCTTCACCCCTCAGGACACAGTCAGAGGACAGGGCTCCCTGATGCTGTTCTTCCGTCCCCCCAGGCAAGCTCTGCCCTGGACTGTAAGGACAGCCTGCTGGGAGGGGTGCTGAGGGTGCTGGTGAATTCCCTGAGCTGCGATCAGAGCACCACCTACCTGACACACTGCTTTGCGACACTCCGTGCTCTCATTGTCAAGGTAAACGTGGGACGTTGATTTCCTTACTTTTAATTAAGATTCTCTCCAGTTCCACACTTCTCTCTTCAGGTGGGCCAATACCCACAAAGTGTATTCAGAAGGTAGATGCACGGATTCTGCGGGAAGTCAACGTGAAGAGCAGAAGCAGTGGCTCTCCGACTTGAAATGTGGCCCATCATAGAAACCTCAGTGGCCATTCCCTGGATGTCTATGACATGAGTGCAAAAGTCAGTTGAGCGACTTCCCCTCTCACCCTCTAATACCTGATCTGAGTGAGATTAAAGTCCTATACGTGACCCTATTAGTAGGTCTTACAAAATGTCATGTTATAGAAAGCCAGAAAGTTTTGAGATCAGTTTCCATAGCTGGAGGACTATAGAATATTGCCTTAGTTTTCAAGGGTTGCTGTAATAAAGTATCAAAAACTGTGGCTTAAACCAACCGAAGTTTATCCCCTCAGTCCTGGAGACTAAGTCCAAAATCCAGGTGTAGGCCTGGCCACGCTCCCTCTGCAACCTGCCTCTTCCAGCTTCTGGTGGTTGCCGACGATCCTTTGGCTGCATCCCTCCAGTCTCTACCTCCTCCATCTTCCCCTGGCCGCCTCCTCTTTTATGTTTGTCTTTCTGTTCTCTTCTAAGGACACCAGTCATACTGAATTAAGAACCCACCCTTCTCCAGTATGCCCTCATCTTTAATTCCATCTGGGAGGACCCTATCTCCCAATAAGGTCACATGCTGAAATAGTGGGGGTTAGGACCTCAGCATGACTTTTTGGGGGGACACAATTCAATCCATAACAATTATCCTCAGGTAAAAGGGTCTGTGCAGATTACTCTTTCCGTTTTTGAAAATCTCAGTTGGTGCCTCCCACATGGGATCTTTTACATTTAGAAAGTGGGATTCTTCTGCTCTCCACTGTCATGACCATTTTTGCTTAGTCACCAGTATTTTCCAGGGGACCCAGGGACCTCAGGATAATCTCTTCAAAGTTGAGTCCTTCACCAGTGAGTGCAATCTGACTAGTAATGTTAATAATTCCTTACCTTAGTTGTGAAATTTGTAATTAAATCTTAAATTGACTCCATTGCTTAAATCCGTCTTCTGACTCAAGAGACTCATTATCTTTACGGAGCAGTGCGTTAACTCTGCGGGGCCTTTTGCTTGTCCTGGTAGACACTTGCATATTTCAACGGCGTATGGAAGTGCGAAGTGATGCCTAATGGTCCCTCGTGTCTCTCCTAGTTCGGAGACCTGCTGTTGGAGGAGGAGGTGGAGCAGTGCGCGGACCTGTGCCAGCGCGTGCTGCACCACTGCAGCAGCAGCGTGGACGTCACCCGGAGCCAAGCCTGTGCCACCCTCTACCTCCTTATGAGGTTCAGTTTTGGAGCCACCAGTGTAAGAGCTCAGAATCAGCAGACAAAGTCAATGCAAAGCATTGATTGAAAATAATAATAATAATAAGGACGAGTCTGCAATTTACTTCTGTCCTGTGAGAAGGAAACAGTGGAGTATGTAGATAGATAGCAGCTTCTGCTTGAATTATTTGTATCCAAAAGTAAATATCAGGACTGGTGAAAGCAGCATTTCCATCAGTATGTTTCAATAAGGAACTAACGAATATATATAGATAAAATGTTGTCATCTATGGGAAAAAAAGACAACAGACAGGTTAAGAATTCAGAAGATTTTGCCCTGGAATATAAATTCTGATTGGCTGGTATCAGGGTGGAAGAGAATTTTATATGATCAATATAATCTAGAAGTGGAGTTTTAATCAAAGCTTAGCAGCCTTGGAGTTCAGCTTTGTTGCAGAATAGTCAACCTTGGCTTCCGTTTGTCTCGATTTTGGTATGTTCTTTAGGAATTTCCATTTGTGTTCGTGTCAAGGAACATGCTTGAGTGATATTAAAAGATTAATTGGGTCCTGGAAGAAAGGCAGGGTCCTCGGGATATATCAGAGATGACAGTTAGAAGCCTATGCCAAGGGCATAGCCATATGTTTTCATGGACCTGGAAGGAAAGGAGAAATGGAAAGTCACTGCCTGCAGAGTCTGTAATCTCAGAAGTCCTGGCCCTGGAGGTCCAATTCTTCCCTGCAGTTTAAATGAAGCCCCAAGAAGAGGAATCTTGGCACAAAAGGATAAATCCCATGGCCCAACTTTGTAGGAATCTTCCAGGCTTGCAGCATGGAGGCAGTCCAATCCTAAATTAAAATTTAAAGGGACTCAGAAAATGCAAGGAGCAGATTTATGTCAGAGCAATATCTATTTAAACCATTTAAGAAATAATGATTTGAATCTTGAGTGAAGTGTAGCTCACATATCTTTGATAGAAAAGGAAGCAGTTGACACAGGGGTAAAAGAAACATTTGAAGTTGCTGGTATCTGGCTCTACTGCCTTCACTTATCTCCTAGCTGAGTGTCTTATTTGTTGCTCTTTTTTTCCTGACACAGAACTTTGCAAGAGTAAAGATGCAAGTGACAATGTCTCTGGCATCATTGGTGGGCAAAGCACCAGATTTTAATGAGGAGCACCTGAGAAAATCCTTGAGGACCATTTTGGCCTACGCAGAAGAGGACACGGCCATGCAGACCACCCCTTTCCCCATGCAGGTGGGCCGAAGAGCATGGTCGTCTCATCCATGGGTTTGGGAAAAAACAATTACAAATGTCAGATGTATATATAATACACTTGGAAGGATTTATTGCCTGTCCACTATACATATTCTCAGTGCTCTGAGAGATACAAAAATATACATCCCCCATTGTCCCCAGCTTCAAGTTGTTAATAGTCTATTTGGAGAGCTCAGTTGCAAAACAATTAGGAAGCACTACAAGATACTAATAACTTAAGTGCCAAGAGTGTGGTAAGAACTAAATCCTCTAAAAGGTTAGAGAGGGAGGGTGAGGAGGCAGGAGTTAATAAATGATCTAGTGACCGGAAAAGCTTCCTGGCAGAGGTAAGATTAGAAGGCTCAGTTAGGAATCACCTAGGTAGGATAAGAATGAGGGGAAAAATTAGGAGTAGTGGTGAGAATGAAATGTGTTTAAGATGGTAAAGGGACCATTGTAACTGGTGAGGGGTACTTAAAGATAAGGAAGGCCCAAGATGGAGCTTGTAAATGAGGGAATGAATGAATAAATGTTTGTCTTTCCTCCCTTGGTCTGAGAGCCCTATTTGCTCCATCTCTCCTGTCCTCCCTGGCAATGTTGCATCCTTATCTCAGAACCTTTTTCCTCTACTCTGCAGCAAATCCTACTCTCCTACTTCCTCTTAACTCTTGGTTCTTTTTAAATTAATCTCATCATTTATGCAGAGATATTCACCAGCAAGACCAAACACATTAGGGCAGTTTAATGGAGGGCTTCAATATCTTAACCCAACGAAAAGACTCCAGTGGTAGAAACCTTAGGAGCCCCAAGAAGCTGGTGGAGGGGAGAGGGGGCAGAACAAGCATTCTGTGGCTGGGCCACTTGTCAGGGTCTACAGGTCAAGCCGTAGTCTCTCATCATCTTGGTGCTGTAGGCTCCTCTGGCTGCTCGTCTATGGCTTTTGTAACTAAGAACAAGTGGTTCCAAGAGGTTTTAAAAACTCTAGAGCAGTGGAAGTCCAGAGAGCTCCTGAGACCTGTACCTAAGCTGAGGTCCTAAGTTGGCAATCGCTTTATATAAAAAGCCCTGATATTCCAGAACAGAGTTTAGGGCTTTTCGGCTTACACTGAAACTAGATCAAATAATTTAAAGAAAAATGTGGTGGAAATGGCGATAGTATAAGGATTCAGGGCGAATTCCTGGATCCCAAGGACCAACTCAGGTCTCAGCTTTTAGAAGCCCCTGGACCTGCCATGATGAGGGCCACAGAGAATCCAGTCTAGACCCCCTCCATCTCCTGTCACTGCTTTTCTCTGAGCCAAGCCCAACCACGGCTTCCCCTTTGCACTTTCAATGCAATCCTAACTCCTTACCAGGGACCACAAGGCCAAGACTGTTTGGGTACTTATACTTTTTGTAGGTGGAGGAACTTCTTTGCAATCTCAACAGCATCTTATATGACACAGTGAAAATGAGGGAATTTCAGGAAGATCCTGAGATGCTTATGGATCTCATGTACAGGTAAGCTTTTCTGATAAAACCAAAAGGGGTCACCTGAGGATCTAGAAATTGGCACTGTGGCGTTCTTACTAATGTAATTATCACAGGCAATGTATGTACACTCTTTTGCATGACATCCAAAAAAGTATATGGAAATTAGTAGAAATTAAACATTCAGAGTGGTTGATTCATATTCAGATTTTCAGAAACCTCTTCCTGGTTTAAACTGAAATACCTATTTTATAATAACACTGTCTTCTACTTACCATAGAATGAGAGAAAAGAATTATAAACTGTTACATGAATGATTTCCTATTTCCTATATGGTTTTACATTCAGACATACATGTGTAATATTGCTTTAGATATCAAGTTTTGCTCTATGGTTTAGAATTTTACCTTGCAGTCCTCATCTAGGAGAAACTATTTAGAGGGTTATAATTATTTTGCTGCAATGTTATGAGAATAGTATTGTCTTCTATTATTAAGGAAAAGGAAATAAAAAGAAGAAAATTGCTAGAGATCCATTAAAATATACATCATTTTATCATGTCTTTTTTCCCACAAGGCTTTTACTAAATGGTATTTCTAGGACTCAAGCATACCCCAGACATGGAATGAAAGCAGCTGGATTGATGTTTGCCTTTTTTCTTATTGTCTCAATATGTAGGCAAATCTCTTGGAAAGAAAATTACTCTTGGGGGGAAAATGTGGTCATATACAATAGAAGAATGATGTCATTAACCAGTGGTCCTTGAAACTATTTCTCAATCTGTCTTCAGAATTGCCAAGAGTTATCAGACGTCTCCTGATCTGCGGCTGACCTGGCTCCAGAACATGGCAGAGAAACACACCAAGAAGAAGTGCTACACGGAGGCTGCCATGTGTTTGGTGCACACAGCTGCATTAGTGGCCGAGTATCTGAGCATGTTGGAGGACCACTGCTACCTACCTGTCGGCAGCGTCAGCTTTCAGGTGTGGGGCAAGTTTAGCTTTTCCTTTAGAGCAATGGCTCACAACCAGAGGCAGTTTTGTACTCCCTCCCCCCAAGAGGCATTTGGCAATGTTTGGAGACATTTTTGGTTGTTACAGTTTGTTCTAGTTTGCTAATGCTGCCGGAATGCAAAACACCAGAAATGGATTGGCTTTTATAAAAGGAGGTTTATTTGGTTACACAGTTACAGTCTTAAGGCCATAAAATGTCCAAGATAACCCATCAACAATCGGGTACCTTCACAGGAGGATGGCCAATGGTGTCTGGAAAACCTCTGTTAGCTGGGAAGTCACATGGCTGGTGTCTGCTCTGAGTTCTGGTTTCAAAATGGCTTTCTCCCAGGATGTTCCTCTCTAGGCCACAGCTCCTCATCAAAGTGTCATTCTCAGTTGCTCTTGGGGTGTTTTTCCTGTCTTAGATTCTCTGGAGCAAGAGTCTGCATTCAACAGCCATCTTCAAACTGTCTCTCATCTGCAGCTACTCTCTCAGCTTCTCTGTATTCTTCAAAGCATCCCTCTCAGCTGCACTTCAAAATGTCACTCACAGTTGCACTGAGTTCCTTCTGTTTGTCAGCTCATTTGTATGGCTCCACTGATTTAATTTAGACCCACCCTTAATCGGTGAGGTAACACATCCATGGTAATTATCCAATCAGAGTCATTACCCACAGCTGGGTGGAGCACATTTCCATGCAAACAACCTAATCCAAATGTTCCAACTTAATCCCCAC
>PVKY010014661.1:0-10483 GCA_004027775.1 Bradypus variegatus | reverse complement strand
TCGTGCTTCTCTTAAGCAAAAATATAAAGAGACAGCCAGATTAGACTTCCTCTCTCTGCACTGATGTTGCTGTGATTATAAATGGCATGTTTCGCTCATTATATATATATGGATCTTGTTCTTCATGATTTCTATCTTTGGAATCATTATTAGAAAGTAATTCCCCACCCAAAATATAGATAACCATTTATTTGTTTCCCTTAAGGGTTTTATAATTTCATTTTTGATTTAAATCTTTAATCTATCTGATATTGATGTTGATGTATTGTGTGAAGTAGAAGTTTAATTTTGCAAATGGTTAGACCAATTATTGAAAATATTATCCTTATTATAACTAGTTTGAAGGGTGTTCTGATTTGCTAATGCTGCCATTTTGCAAAACACCAGAAATGGATTGGCTTTTATAAAGGGGGTTTATTTGTTTACAAAGTTACAGTCATATGGCCATTAAGTATCAAGGTAAGGCATCAACAATTGGGTACCTTCACTGGAGGATGGCCAATGGTATCCAGGAAAACCTCTATAAACTGGGAAGGCATGTGGCTGGCATCTGCTAATCCTGGGTTGTGTTCCAGCTCCTCTCTTGGTTCCCATGGGTTCTTTAAAATGTTGTTCTTGGGGTGTCTGTCCTCTCTTAGCTTCTCCAGAGCAAAAGTCTGCTTTCAATGGCCGTATTCAAAATGTATCAAGTTGCAGCTTTGCTCCTTCTGTTTGTCAACTACTTTATATGGCTCCGGTGATTTAATTCAGATCGACCCTGAATGGGTGGGGTAACACCTCCATGGAAATTATCCAATCAAAGGTCTTGCCCACTGTTGAGTGAGTCATACCTTCATGGAAACACTGGATCAATAGGTTCCAACCTAATCAGCGCCAA
The DNA here is from genome assembly GCA_004027775.1 of Bradypus variegatus. Classification (NCBI taxonomy): domain Eukaryota; kingdom Metazoa; phylum Chordata; class Mammalia; order Pilosa; family Bradypodidae; genus Bradypus; species Bradypus variegatus. The sequence goes on along the minus strand of PVKY010014661.1, from coordinate 9,606 downwards.
TAACGCCTGCCCAAACAAGATTGCATCAAAGAACATGGCGGTTTGGGGGATAAAATACATCCAAACCAGCACAAAGGGCACGCTTTATCTTGTTTTAAAATTTTAGGCTTGTCTGGATCTGTTTCTGGACTTTATATTCTTCATAATCAATGTGTCAGCCTTAGTCTATGTAGCTCTCAGACTATCTCAACTAATGTTATATATTGTGATATATACATTGTTTTGTTTTATATTATGATATCTGACAGGGCAAATCACTGCTTATTTCGTATCAAGTTTATTCCTAGACACTGCAATTTCTATAGCTATAGTCACTGGGAACCATTTTCCTTTAGATCTTTTGAACCTGTTATTGCTATTGTAAAATCCTTGACTTCTTGATATATAATTTAGAACATCACAACTGAACTCTTTTATTAGTTCAAGTATTCTTCCACGGAAATCAGAAAAACAGTTTATTCCAAAATATGACAGAGAAATCCTGAGAAAAGGATTTGGTGTGGTTCCATCACATCGGTGCAGATCTTCCCTCCAATCAGTCCCCTTCTGACTATCCCACTGGAGAGTCTTGCAGCTCCTGGGCACAACTTGGGCACAAGGCTTGTTCTCATGCCATGAATGAGCAGGAGGCTTCTTCAGATCCATAGATTCCCTAAAAGAGAGACTTAACATGTAAACAGCCCCTTCAACCTCAGAAGAGCACAATCTGCTGAACTTCAACGAAACCTATGTACAATGTTTAAGGCATCTGATATCCAAGCAGATGTGTTAAGCAAGGTGGTCTGGATTAGGAGAGAGGAATTCTCTCCATCACCAAGATGACTGAGCACAGTGCAGCGTGTACCCCTCCTTGAGGCCAAGGATACTTGAGTTTCGTTTTTTAACTGTAATCCAAAGAGAGGATTGAGCTGGGCTGGAACTGCAAGCAGACAAAGGAGATAAGAGTAAACTAAACAGGTCGCCAGAATGGTGATGACGACTTCCCAGTTAGGACCCTTGGGGATGAACCAGGGCACCAAAGCCTCAGGACCCCTTCCTCTGGGTGAAGGTGCCAGAAGGCCTGTGTACCTTGTGGCTGCAGCCAAAGCTGCCACCTCTTCACCCACTGATACAGTTTGGTCCCCTTGCAGTTCTAATCTTTCAAAAGTTGATTCCCTCTTGTTTCCTGGTAGATAATAATATTATTGCAACTAATGAAAATTTTATGTCTTCCCTATAAACATATATGCCTTTTTCTTTCTCTGAGTTTTATTGTAATGGGCAGAAACTTTAGACCAATGATTAAACAATAAACAAGACAGTTATCTTCTAAAATTTACTGTGGCAACATATATACAACTGAAATTTCCCATTTTAACCACTTTCAGTTATGCAATTCAGTGGTGTTAATTACATTCACAATATTGTGGTACCATCCATTACCATCACCCCAAACAAAAACTGTACTTATTAAGCATTTCCCACCCCCACCCTTGCCCCTGGTAGCTTATATTCTAGTTTCAACTCTATAAATTTGCTTTTTCTAATTATTTCATATAAATTGAGATCATACAGAATTTGTCCTTTTGTGTCTGGCTTATTTCATTCAGTATAATGTCTTCTAGGTTCATCCATCTGTAGTATGTATCAGAAATTCATTCCTTTTTATGACTGAATAGTATTTCATTGTATCTGTATGCCCATTCTGTTTATCCATTTGTCTATTGATGGACACTTTGGTTACTTCCACATTTTGGCAATTGTAAATAATGCTGCTATGAACATTGGTGTAAAAGTATCTGTTTGAGCCTCTGCTCTCAATTCTTTTGGATATATACTTAGAAGAGGGATCGCTAGGTCATATGGACATTCTTATACTTAACTTTCAAGACAGACATTTTTACCCTGTAAAACATTGGAATGCCTCTAATTATTCACTCTACATATGTTGTTGGCAGTTTGCTTCAGAAATAACTTGTCAATTATGTTGTTTCTTTGTATTCCTTATTTACCAAGAATTCTCTTTAAAAAATGGATTGCTAAATCTCTTTTTGTCATCTTTCTAAACTATTGATATGATAAATTGTAATAATAGGTCTTCCATTGTTGAGACAGAATTGTTTTCTGGAATAAACCCTTATCTGGACATTGTGTGGTATAGTTTTGAAATTATACTATTCAAAAAGATCTGTTAATACTTTTTATTTTAGAATTTTTCTTCTCAGTTGATAAAAGACACGGGTCTGTAGTTTTTGTTGTCATTTTTGCCATCAGGGTTATATTAGGTTTATTTTATAAATCAGAAAGCTTTCTAAATTTTTCTATTCTCTGGAGAAGTTTTTAAAATACAAAAATTATTTCTTCCTTAAAGGCTTGGAATAACTTCCCAGTAAATTGTTTGAATCTGCCCTTTCAGAACATCCCTCCATGTCCAGCATGGCTACCACCTAACCCAACACATCACCTTCCAGCTCCATCTCATCCTACCCATCCACAGGTATGAGTCTCAGTAACTGTGATGTCACTGCGGGTTAGGAGTCACCACTGTCCTGCTTACCACCAGCTGTGGGGACCTGGTGGTCATCGGACCTGCATGTGGCCCGGCTATAAGGCCCCACCCTGAGGATCCGCCCGCTTTCAAGGGCTGCTCCTGGTACCAACTGCCTAGCCTGGGTTTCTCTGAAAGCAGAGCCTGAGACCAAGGCCTCTGTGTGATTGTTCATCTGGAAATGAAGCTCTAGGGGCTGGGGCAGGAGTGAGGGACAGGAAGTGAAACGGGGAAGGAGGGAGAGCCCAAACAAGGATGCATTATCAAGCTGCAGGGGGCTCAATCCCACTGGACAAGCTGAGCAGCTTTAAGACATGCATCCCACGGTCTAGCACCTGGGAAAAGAAAAAGGGGTGCATTTATCTATTGGCTCCTTCCCCTCCTTGGTAGGCGGTTGCCCCAGAGAACGTTGCCTAGGGTTAAACAGGCAGGGTCCCACTGACATGCAACTTGAGGGGTGTCAGAAAAGCCCTGGGGCAGGATATAAGAGACGGTTCAAGGCCAAGGCAGAACCGGCAGCCACAGTTGTGGGTGAAGTAAGAGATGAGGCCCAGGGCATTTGAAGTGGTGCCCAAGAGCTGTCCAATAAAACATCCATACTCCATGACTGGGAGGTTTCCTTTACAACTTTTAAATTTTTTCTTTAAGGATCAGCAGCATAATCAGACTTTTTACCTCCTGTTGAATTAATTATAGTAAATTATGTGTTCCTTTGAAAATCATCCTTTTCATCAAGATCCTCAAATATTCTAACATAATTTCTCTCTTTGTTTTTACTAGACTTCTGAAGTTTTGTCTACTTTATTGTTTGATTTTTTTTTTTTAACAAAAACCAGCTTGGATTGAATTATTCGTGATACTTTTCTGTGTTTTCAATTACTTTCTGATTTTCATTTTATTAATTCCTTTTTACTGCCTCACATACATTTATTTTATATTTTTTAAAAACTTCTTGAGATAACTATTTAATTCATTTATTTTTATTGTTCTTTTTTCTAAAAATAATAATAGCATTTAAGAATATTCTTTTTCTGGGTATAGCTTTGTCACATGCCAGAAATTTTGAAACCTGGTGGTATTGTTACTGTTTTTTTCAAAACAGTATTTAATTACATGTTTTATTTCCTTTCTTACCCAAGAGTTATTTAGAAAAATATTGCTTAATTTCCCAGGGTTTGGACTCAACTTTCTAATATTTTTCTTACTAATTCCTTGTTTTGTTGGATTATGGTTGAAGGGAATTTACATCTGGGAGTATTTTTGAAATTTCTTTTATGGCCTAACATTTATCTTACTTTCTCAATATTTCATGGCCATTTTAAAGGAATATGAATTATGTGTTTGTGGACTATAAAGGTTGAAAAGCTTATTTATATTATTTAATTCTTTTATTTGTTTGTTCATTTAATCATCAAAGTTCATAGAAGAAATGGTAAAGATTCCCACTAAGACTACAGTCCTATGAATTTCTTCTTGATTTCTAAGATTTTTTTTTAATATTTAGAGGCTATTTTATGCAGAACATAAACACAGACACAGCATGAGCCTTATATCTGCTTTGAAATTTGCATCTTATATCAATATTCTATATAATGTTTTTTTCTTGAATGCTTCTGTTGTATTGCCATCCCTACTTTAGGTTTTGCTTTGTTTTAATTTATGTAATAGATCTGTATGCATCTTTTTAAAGAAGAGCTTTATGTGTCACTTTATTTTTGGCCTGTCTTCTGTAAGCAGTATATATTAGTTAGATTTCCATGCAGGAAACAGAAACCGCCTTATGTGTTTCAAGTGGAAAGGAATTTCAAACAGGGATTGCTGAAGGAGTAGAAGTCGGGGGTCCCTGCTGGATACCCAATTCTAAGTTCACAGCATCACAGCAGCTGCCCAGAGCTCGGGAAGCTATTGGCAAGAAGCTGGTGATAAGACACCATAACTCAGCTGTGACGCCCACCGGTGCTCCTGTGTTTACACACTTGTTTCCCATCACCCAGCCCCCGGAAGGCAGCTTCCACCCGACTCCCACCGGCAAAAGCTCCCTCAAGAGCATCCAATGGCCCAACCAAATGTACACCCAACACCCTCATGTCAAAGGCCTTCACGAAAGGTAATTTTTAGTTTTACAATCTCTCCAAATAAAAGGAGGAAGCCAATACAAGAAACTACCAAATAATTGTATCATGTTAGATTTATCCTTTGGAATTCTGAGTCCTGTTTCAAATGGGAAGTGTAACCCAGTCACGTTTATTCTGTTACAATAACTGATGCCACTAATCTATCATCTTTATTCTTATGCTTATTTATATTTCTCCTTTTCTTCTTTCTTATTTTTTGGTACATTGTTCAATTGTTCTTTTTTGTTTAGTAATTTGCAAATTTCATATCCCATTTTATTCTACTACTGGTTAGCTTTCTATTAAATATATATGTATGTATATAATGTGCACATATGTATCTATATGTATCTTTTTCAAGGGCAAGCATAAATTTGTATCTATAAACACTAACAGAGTTCTTGTTTGCAAACAAGAGAAGCATCTCTGCTAGCTTGATTAGAAAAGGATTTTAGAGGCAGGTTATTTGGTGGATCACGGAATGGGTGGGCAGCCTGGAGAGTGAAGCTGGGGAGGGGGCAGGAGGCCCAGAACCAAGAGGGCAGCCACCGCAGGGCCAGCCTGTTTGAGCCCCGCTCCTGCCCTTCGGCCACAGGGCCCAGGCCTCCTCGTGTTCACACCCCAGTCTCCAGGTTCGAATCCCGGGTGGGGCTTCCTGTGAACTCAACTTGGGCCACTCCTCTGTGCTCTTGTTGCCAAGGGTCTGGGAGGACAAGCATTTCATTTTTCTAACTTCAGTCCATGAAAGGCTGGTCTCCTATCCCACCAAGACTCACACAGTGGCAGGCACCCCCCAACCCAGGAAGGTGTCAGTGCTGGTACCCCCCAAATTCAAGTGTGTATTACACACACCCCTCATTGTGAAAGATGAGTGATTTAGTGTATTTTCCCTTCCTTCTTCTCTTTAGTTTGATCAAGAAGCATTTACTGACTGCCTTCTGTGAATCAGAAGCCCCCTAGGCATAACATTTGGAAATCAAAAAGCCTGTTTCTCTCTTCAAAGGATACAGAGTCTGGAGGGGGAGTTAGATACTTAAACATGTTATTATAATATAATGAGATACATGCTATGAACATGTTTGTTCACAGGGTAAGAGGAAAGAGATGCCTCAACCATCCTGGGGACAGGACTAAAGACTCCAGTAGTTTCAAAAGAGGAACAATTTTCCAGGTGTTGACGGGGAAGAAAGGTACAGGGACCCAGGAGTGTAAACCCACAGTAAACAGGAAATATAAGCACTTTGCTGTTACCGGGACGGGAAATATAAGGATGGGCCAGAGGAGCTGAGCTGGAGACATGGACGGGAGCTATGCTAGAGGACACCGAGAGAGGGTGGCCAAAAGAACGAGAGTCATCCCACCTCCACCAAGTTGGGCCCTGGGGATCATCTCTCTCTTTGAAAGCTGCTGAGCCTTTGCACCCACAGAACTTCCAACACTTCTGGGAACTTGAGAAACGGGTGGCAGAAAGATGGGGTTGCTGCCAGAAGGGCATCAGCTGCACCCCAATGTTTGGCTCAGCAGATAACATAGTTTCTAATAGATGTGAGACATCAGAAAAGGCAGTGAGGCTTGAGTGTCTTTGGGGAGAAGAGACCCCTGGGGCATTTTATGAGGGGTGGACCACCTGTGTCAGGCAGCTTGCATGGGAGAGGCTTCACTGTCCCAAGTGAGGGCAGTGTTTGGGGGTCTGACCCTCAGAGGCCCCCAGTGCCCAGGCAGTGTCATCCAGAGGAGCAGCAAGAACCAGCAGAGGGATCACAGGAGATGCCGTCTCCTCAGAGCGGGCGCTCAGAACAGAAAGGGAGAGGGGTATTTGAGAGGTGAGTCCTGTCCCCCACTTTCCCCAGCCCACCCCTCTACCGTAAAGCACCTGGGACTTGGAAGGAAGAGGGAGTTGCTGAAGAGCAGTGGTCTGAGTTTAAGATTGAAATTTTTTAGTGAGTAGGATTGAGTTTTGTGTACTGGAGTGAAACTGCTTCAGCACTGAAAGTGAGTAGGACACCAGGTTATGGACAGGAGGGCTGCTACTCAGTGTGAAAGGGGAGTCTGACACAGTAGAGCTGGAGGGCAATTATTGGGGAGAAGAAATCCATGACCGTATCCCAATAAGCCAAGCGTTTTCAGTAAGCCAGTGATGTCAGCATTCGCTGGGCATGGAACACTGCAATGCTTGCTAAAAATTCTCCTCAGAATCCCTTTCTCCTCCCAGCAGCTGCTCAAATCCCTGCCCCCCTCTCAACCCTCTACGTCCTTTCTCTCCCTGCGTGTTCTTATGTGGAGCAGCTACCACGGCCATCAGTCCCTCCCCACCCGCTGGAGCCCGTCCTGCCAGCTCCTGACCTCAGGCTGAATCACCCCGCACCATCCGTGGTACTTGTAGCCTATGTCCGCATTCCTCTTCCGGTGCCAATTCCACTATTAGCTCCGTTTCCCTGAAGGAGGCCGTGGGCACCCGCTTTCACTTCCTCCTCCTGAATTAGATTCCCCAGCAGCAAGCAGTCAGGCTTCCTGGTGAAACCTAAGTTTGTCCGTGAACTTCACCATCAACAATTCCTCCATTACCTGGGCCAGCTATTTCTGCCTTTCTAAATAGCACTTTCCCACGACCTTGAATGAACTTCTGCACAAGACCTTAGGTCCCGGTCACCGTATCTGCTTCCAGCTTCCCTTCCTCTTGATGCACAGTCTCCAGCTCCGTCTGAATACCAGACTGTCTCCACTCTGCTGTAGAGCGTGTCTGAGGCTGCCCAGGTATCCTGCCACAGAACTGGTCTCTGCAGCTTTGTGTTCACAGGTAATTATCAGGGCTGGGCCTTGCAGGCCCTCTTAACCTCCTCCACTTCTCGGCCTCCAGGCTCTCCCACCTCTGCAGCATTTCAGAGGCTTATCTCACCACAGCGCGGACGTCCTCTAGCAAGTGGTAGCAGGTGGGCTGTCACTCCATGTCCCTCCGTTCTCCAGCAGACAAGGCTTCTGAACATGTCCAGTCATGTGTGCCACTGACTCCTTGTTTGTGAAAGAACCAAGGATCTGTGGAAATTGTCCATAGCAGGTTGACCTAAATGCTAATTCCCAACCTGCACCCTCCAAGAGACTTTCTTGTGCTCCCTCATCTAGCTTACAGAACACCACCTAAGTGTGGTTCTCCATTTCACACATCCAAGCCTTGAAAGTCCATGCTCCAAGGAGGTTCTAATGCTGGTTTTGGAATAACGCCCACCATTTCCCTCTTCTAGAAGGTGATGTCCCAAGGATCACCCAGCTCCTGTCGGTTCAACTTCCACTCACTTGCACAATGAACATAGCTGCATGGCTGTGGTGAAAGCTCATTCTTGTCATGGTTCTAGGGGGTAATTTACAGGAAAGGTGGTCCGTGTTGCAAACCCAAACCCACCAACGATGACCCAGACATTCCAGGCTGCTTTGCACACCACTGCAAATAAACTCAAATCCCACTTAAAAAGAAATTATAAGTAATTCAGTTCCTTACTGAAGTTTTCTTATGTACCCTGAAGAAAGGGTTACATAGCACATCATGCAAAAATATCTCCTAAAATTCTCTCCAAACATTCTTCTTATACCCACACTTTGATTTCTCATCACTTTCTTCTGGTGAGTGCTCTAAATCTAAATCTTCCCTGTTTTTCCTCCTTTTCTCTGCCTCTCTGTCCCTCCCTATCCCTCCTTCTTTCATTCTGTCTCTCTTTCCAACTCTCACTCTGCCCTGTGTTATACAGATACATTCCCTTTGCTTTTCATCCCATCTGCTTCTCTGGTCAACAAAACAAAACCATCTCTCTTGAGGTTCACTCTCTTTAAAAGGAGCAGAAAAGAATATTGTTTTTCACTTAAAAAAAACTTTTAATTTTGAGACAACTGTAGATTCTCATGCAGTTGTGAAAAATGATACAGAAAAATCCCCGTACACTTTGACCAAGTTTACCCAGTGGCAATGTCTTACAAAATATAGTACAATTTCGCAACCAGGATATTGATGCTGATGCCATTAAGATACAGCACATTTCCATCACCACAGGATCCCTTCTGCTGCCTTTTGATAGTCACACCTGCTTCTCTCCCACTCCCGCCCCCTCTATGACTTTTGCAACCACTGACCTGTTCTCCATTTCTGTAATTGTGTCATCGCAACACTATTATACAAATGGAATCACACAGTATGTAATCTTTGGGGACTGGCTTTTTTCCCTCAGCATAATTCTCTGGAGATTTCATCCAGGTTGGTGCATGCACTGCTGAGTAATATTTTATGGTATGAATGTACAATAGTTTGTTTAACCATTCATCCATTGAAGAACATCTGAGTTGTTTCCAGTTTGGGGCTATTATGAATAACGTTGCTATAAACATTCATGTACAGGTTTTTGTGTGAATATGTCATCATTTCCCTGGGATATATGCCCAGGAGTATAATTGCTGCATTGCACGGTAGTTGTGGGTTTAGGTTTTTTAGTTTTTTTAAGAATCTGTCAAATTGTTTTCCAAGTTAGTATCATTTTACATTCCTACCAGCAATGTAAGAGCATCCAGTTTCTCTGCATCCTTGCCACCATTTCGTATTGTCACTATTTTTATTTTAGACATTCTGTTAGGTTGTAGTATATCTCACTGTGGTTTCAATTTGTGCTCCCCTGGGGCTAATGATGTCGAACATCTTTTCATGTGCATCTATATATCCTTTTTAGTGAAATGTCCATCCTTTCTTTTACCCATTTCCTGATTGCATTTGTTTGTTTTTTACTATTGAGTTTTGAGAGTTTTGGACACTAATCCTTTGACAGATGTGTGGTTTGCAAATATTTTCTCCCACTCTGTAGTTCGTCTTTTCATCCGCTTATCAGGGTCTTTCACAGAGCAACAGTTTTTTAAATTTGATGTAGTCCAATTTACCAACTGATCCTTTTATGGATGATGTTTTTGGAGTCAAGTATAAGAACTCATTTC
>PVKY010014660.1:0-10482 GCA_004027775.1 Bradypus variegatus | reverse complement strand
TGGACAGAGACTCGGGCCAGAACGCCTGGCTGTCCTACCGCCTGCTCAAGGCCAGCGAGCCGGGACTCTTCGCGGTGGGGCTGCACACGGGCGAGGTGCGCACGGCGCGGGCCCTGCTGGACAGAGACGCGCTCAAGCAGAGCCTCGTGGTGGCCGTCCAGGACCACGGCCGGCCCCCTCTCTCGGCCACCGTCACGCTCACTGTGGCCGTGGCCGACAGCATCCCCGACGTCCTGGCCGACCTGGGCAGCCTTGAGCCCTCCCACGACTCTGACGTCTCAGACATCACGCTCTACCTGGTGGTTGCGGTCACCGCGGTCTCCTGCGTCTTCCTCGCCTTTGTCATCGTGCTGCTGGCGTTCAAGCTGAGGAACTGGCACAAGTCGCGCCTGCTCCAGGCTGCGGGAGGCGGGTTGGCGGGCGTGCCCTCCTCGCACTTTGTGGGCGTGGACGGGGTGCGGGCTTTCCTGCAGACCTATTCCCACCAGGTCTCCCTCACCGCGGACTCGCGGAAGAGTCACGTGATCTTCCCCCAGCCCAACTACGCGGACACGCTCATCAGCCACGAGAGCTGTGAGAAAAGCGAGCCTCTTTTGTTATCAGGTGATTCCGTGTTTCCTAAAGACAAACCCTCATTAATTCAGGTGAGTCATACCAAATACTCTTTTCCGAGCTTTCAAACAAAACATCCTTTAGCATAGATAATTAGTATATATTTGGAATTTATAGTGCAGACACAAATAGACTTATATCTGGCAAACACCAACGACAACACTTCTGTACTCCCTCAAGCCTTATTTATAATAGACAGACATATATAATTTTTACCAATTTATAGAGTACTTTGTTTATACTCTAAATTTTCTTGTTTAATTTATCAACTGCAATTCTCTTTCTGATTTTATTTTGTTTTTATTTTTCACTGGTTTTGCAGCAATTTTATGTGGAACATATGAAGCCATTTTATCTAAGAACACACTTCCTTCTAGAGGGAATCAATCTAATTCAATGGAAAGTATAGATGAAATTATGTATAAACTTGTATAAACAGAGCAGCTTCTAACTTTACTTGAGATCACTAGCAAATTCATCAAGTGCTTTTAGTTCCTTTTAAAGTACAGTGACTCTTCTTGATCATTAAAGATGTGTATATTTATACTTCTTGTCTTAAGTCATTTCATGGTTTTAAATTATTCATGAACTTCCACTTACAGTGATTTTATTTCTTACATATTTAAAATTTTCTCACTCAAATATACAATGTAATGTCATGAGGAAAAATTTGAAAGGTTTCTGTTTTTTTCCACCTCTGTTAGAGATTTCAGGAAAGCATTGTCTGTACATATTTCCAGGTTAGCCTTTTTTTTTAAACCATTTTACCAGCAATGATTATCTTAATGATAACCTTGTGGAATACTCACAATTGACAAATTGTGGTTTGAGTGCATTTTTTAGTACTATGGTGAAATTGCAGTAATTCTCTTTGCTCTTTATGTTGAATTTTCCATAATTTTTACCCCACACATGCAAAAATTTTCTGGAAAGTGTACAGATTCTAAGTGTTTCCTGAGAGCCTTATGCTTATTGTAGAATATTTAAAAGAAATTGAATGTTAAAATATTACTCCTGGGAAAGCATAGCTGGAAACTAATTTGATTTAGGCACAACTCATTTAGAGCTAGGGCAATGAATAGTCATGGCCCTTAGACTGTATCTCAAATTATCAGTGATATCAACTGTGCTTCTAGTTTGAGCTGAATAGGCCTCATTAAATAGTTGTTGAATGAATGAATGAACAAATGAATGTGCTCTGGGGATTGCCTGGTACCAGTGTTCTATGTTTTAAGATGTAGTATGATAGAAAGAGCAGAAAACATCCTAACTGTGTGATCTTTGACAACTTATTTAATCTTTTTGGGCTTTAGCAAAATAGGTGTAATAATATCTAATTTTAAAGGGATAACATGTGAGTTGTCTGGTTCATAATAGATTCTTAAACTAAGAATAGCAACTTTTTATTGTTTATAGAAAAAGAAGTCATATTTTCAATGCTAATACACTTGAAATTCTTTTGGGAAAAGTAGTAATGATTTGTATGCTTCTCTTGGGGATACAATGAGATGAACTGTGGGTGGAAACAAACTTTTCTAATATTTCTGCAAAAGGTAGTTTAAAGACATATTCTTGACTGAGAAGTCACATTTCAGGCCACAAAAGATGGGAGAAAGATTGTTCAGGATGGGATTATTTTGTGAGCAAATGTTGGTTTATCTCTGTTTGAACTGTAAAGTAACCTAAACAAGGGTTCTATGAAACTTATTTTAAAAGAGCAGTTTACCCAAATGGAATTGCTAGATGGATTTAACTGGAAAATGAATTACCAAAATCTAAAGGTTGGAGTTACTTGGTTTTGGCCATACGAGAGTTCTAGCTAATGGTTGAGCAAAATACCAATCTTAGCTTAGGATATTTGTTGGTAAGTTTTTTCTGAGCGTAACTGGACAATGGGTTTGGATATTTATATTTCTTTTGGTTCCAGTAATGAAATTATGTCATCAGTATCAAAGAGTCTGCTTGTATTCCTATGTGTCATGACGGAGGGGTATGCATTCACCTTATCTAATAAATTAAGCAAAGTGTTCATCTATAACTTAAAAGAACCTAAGTCCCCCACTGATTTAGAGTACCTAAAATTGGAATTTAATATGTCAGCAGACACTTTTCTCCCACTTTCATTATGGAAGAGATATCATGCTCCTCAAACAATAATAGCATAGGAACCTTGATAAGTCACTACAACTTGACTCTTAAATCATTTTTAAATTAATTAGAAAGCTGATGATAAATGAGTGGGCTATGCCACAGTTTTCACAGTGATATGTAACAGATTATAGCTGTAATTGAAAAATTCTTGTGAAATAACTGTTTTTTCCTCATGCAAGATATCCAGTTCAAAAAAGCAAATGCTTAATTATGAAGAGATGTTGATCAAACCAATGAGTCTGTGTTTTAGGAAAGAGATATGTTTACTCTCTAATGTTATACTTCAAGTTCAGTGTTAGGAAACCATACCTAATGAAAAAGTAGCAATAACAGAGCACCCTTTTATAACATAGTATTAAAATACTGGTGGCAAAAGATACCCTATGGCAAAGGTGATTGGAAAAAAATATTTCATAGAGGATGAAGTGTCTGGATGCCATATGGTAAGAGTTCTGGTTCATGAAAATGTGAAGAAATTGTCATGGAACCATGGAGTCAAACAAAATAATTTATCTGTATGAAAAAGAAACCACTACTTCCACAGTTTCTCTTAGAGAAGTCATGCAAAGATTTACCATGTGTAATATCTTTTTAAATGCATTTTATTGTGAAATTTAACATATGTACATAACAGTGATAACTTTCAAATTATGATTTAACAAGTAGTTAGAGAGCAAATTTCAAAGAATGTTATGGGTTACATTTCCACAATTTGTTATTTCCTTACTGTGAAATACAACATAAAGAAAGGTGATAACTTTCAAAGTACAATTTAACAAGTAGTTATATAGATAATTTCAAAGAATGTTATGGGTTACAGTTCTACAGTTTCAGTTATTTCTTTATTGTGAAATGTGAGATACATACAGAAAGGTGATAACTTTCAAAGTACAATTTAATGAGTAGATACAGAGTAGATCTCAAAGAATGTTATGGGTTACTATTCCACTGTTTCAGTTATTTCCATTTAGCTATTCTAACATCCTAGCATCTAAAAATATTTATGAGGATTCAGTATACATAATCCTTTGTTAAATCCTATCTTGTCTGTTGCTACCCTTTCCTCTTGTTTAATCACTTTCTTGATCTCCAGGGGTGTCTAGGCAGTGACCCCCTTGACTTGTTTGTATTGAAAAGGGGTGTTGACATTATGGGGAAGGGGGTGAATCTAGGTTGATGTTCTTAAAGAGGCTATTGTCTCTGGGTTTTAGGACTTGTCTGGCATAGGAACACATGTGGATTTAAGTTTCTGAGAGATAAACTTAGTGAGTGAAACTTTTATAGAATCTCAGATAGAGACCTTGGTATTTCAGGACTACTGTTGGTTAGGGTTTGGCATACTGTGGCCATTTGGAATATCCAGCTGAAGCTTGCATTAATGTGTGTAATATCTTTGAGGACAGGTGTAATTTCCTAATTTGTCTTTCAGTCTCTGAAGCATTTCACACAGTGGTTTGCACACCTTCACATTGATCACTAAAGACTGTCTATTCAGTGATTAGAAAGTGGTCATGGAAAAGGGAATCACAGTGCAAAACCAATTATTTTACATATGCTTTCCCTCTGTGCAAACCCCTAATAAGGGCCAATACTCTGACTTATTTACATAAAATGTACATAAAGCTAAGGGACTTGACAGTTGTCAAATTTTGAAAATAAATGCCTCAGTCCATAATATTTCTGTATTGTGAAACCTCTTAGATGCTTCCCATATATTAGCTCCCAAAGATTCAGCCAACATTTCATCCTGAGACTGTGCTATATGACCAAAAAGGAGCTTTCCCTCCAGAAAAAAAAAATTCTTAGCATAAAAGTGCTCTTAAACATCAAGAGGAAATAAAAGGCAGTGTTGAAATCTGGGAAACACTGAGGAAATAAATTTCTCAGAAAAATTAATTGCATGAACAAGGTTGTTCTACTGCTTTTCAACTCACAAATTGCTCTCACCTATCCAGAACCTCCTTAGCGCTGTTTTCTTCAGTCTGCGGTTCTAGAGTAGGGACTCAGAGCGCCTCTGTTGGCCAGTGTGGAAACAGAACTAAGTGACGAGGTCCTCTAAGTTTCCAGCTCGGTGGCTTTCCTAAGCATACAGAGTTCAAAACCGAAAGCAGATCTCACATCCAGAACACTCCTGTGGTGTGTGACTCTGGGTTTTCAAATTTCGACTGAGAACATATGGATTCACGGGCATTCGCTCTACTGCTTGTTGGCTGGAGACTCTAGAATCCAAAGATAGTTTGAAAAGGACCATATCTGGGCTGGAGGAGCAGCAACTGTGGAAGAGATGGGGAACAACGCTGGATGCAGGGGCTGGAAAGGACCGAGGCAAGTACTATTTCCCTTCCTGCTGTTTTTGTCCTGTCGGGCACTCTCTGATCAGATCTGCTATTCTATCCCTGAGGAGCTGGCCAAGGGCTCAGTGGTGGGAAACCTTTCTAAGGATCTGAGTCTCAGAGTCCAAGACTTACCCTCTCGCAAGCTGCGAATAAATGATGGGAAAAAATACTTCACATTGAGTGAGGAGAGCGGAGACTTACTTGTGAATGACAGGATGGATCGGGAGCAGATATGCCCCCCAAATAGAGTGTGCACCGTAAGTTTAGAAATGGTAGTTGAAAATCCTTTCAATGTTTTTCACATTAACATAGAGATTCAGGACGTGAACGATAATGCTCCCCACTTCAGCAGGAATGTTATTAAATTAAATATCTCTGAGTCCACCTTGCCTGGAGCAAGATTTGCAATAGAACCTGCACAAGATCTTGATGTTGGAAGCAATTCCTTACAAAATTACCACCTTAGCAAAAACTCTGACTTTGTCTTCGAAGTAAAAGAGACTAACAGTGGAAAGAAATATGTTGAACTTGTGTTAGAGAAGCCGCTAGACCGGGAAAGGCAGAGCACCCACAGCTTGGTACTGACAGCCTTGGATGGCGGGGACCCTCCCTTAAGCAGCACGGCTCACATCCTGATCCTGGTGGTTGATGCCAACGATAACGCCCCGGTTTTCAGCCAAGACGTGTACAGAGTCAGCCTTCAGGAAAACGTGCCTCCAGGCACCTCGGTACTGAGGGTGAGGGCTACAGACCAGGACGAGGGCGTCAATGCCGAGGTCTCCTATGCTTTTGCAGCCGAGATTGCTCACATGCAATTCAGTCTCGATCACGATAGTGGAGAAATGCAAACTTTAAGTACACTGGACTTCGAAGAGATAAAAAAATATTCCATGGTTTTGGAAGCGAGGGACAAGGGTGGACTGGTTGCCCAGTGTACTGTTGAGGTCGAAATTCTGGACGATAACGACAATGTTCCAGAGGTGATTTTTACTTCTATTTCCACAATGATTCCCGAAGATTCTGCATCCCGAACAGTAATCGCTTTGTTTAAAACACAGGATCTAGATTCCGGAGAAAACGGAGAGGTCACATGTCGAATACAACAAAATGTACCTTTCACAATTGAATCTTCCTCCAATAATTACTACAAACTGGTAACAGACGGGGCCCTGGACCGGGAGCAGACTCCGGAATATAACGTCACCATCACGGCCACAGACATGGGGAAGCCGCCCCTCTCCTCCAGCACAAGCGTCACCCTGCAAATCGGTGACGTCAACGACAACCTGCCTGTTTTCCACCAGGCCTCCTACGTGGTCCACGTGGCGGAAAACAACCCTCTCGGCGCCTCTATAGCTCAAGTCTGCGCCTCCGACCCGGACTTGGGCCCCAACGGCCGCGTCTCCTACTCCATTGTGGCCAGCGACCTGGGGCCGCAGGCGCTGTCGTCCTACGTGTCTGTGAGCGCGCACAACGGGGTGGTGTTCGCGCAGCGCGCCTTCGACCACGAGCAGTTGCGCGCCTTCGAGCTCACGCTGCAGGCCCGCGACCAGGGCTCGCCCGCGCTTAGCGCCAACGTCAGCCTGCGCGTGCTGGTGGGCGACCGCAACGACAACGCGCCGAGGGTGCTGTACCCCGCGCTGGGGCCCGACGGCTTGGCGCTGTTCGACTTGGTGCCTCGCGCAGCGCAGCCCGGCTACCTGGTGACCAAAGTGGTGGCGGTGGACGCCGACTCCGGACACAACGCCTGGCTGTCCTACCACGTGCTGCAGGCCAGCGAGCCCGGGCTCTTCAGCCTGGGGCTGCGCACGGGCGAGTTGCGCACGGCTCGCGCCTTGGGCGAAAGGAATGCGGCCCGCCAGCGCCTGCTGGCCACTGTGCGCGATGACGGACAGCCGTCCCTCTCGGCCACCGCCACGCTGCACCTGGTCTTCGCCGACGGCCTGCAAGAAGCGCTGTCAGACCTCAGAGACCCTGCAAAGTTACATTCTGAATCCAAATCGAATTTCTACCTGGTGGTAGCCTTGGCTTTAGTTTCTGTTTTATTCTTCCTGACTGCGTTATTTGTGCTCATTTTGAGGTGCCGGAGACTTCAAAAAGGCCTTGTCTTGGATTCTTTCCCCACAGATCTCTATCCCACTCAAGCCCCCAAGCTTCTGGGTAACTGTAACTCTATGGTGCCATATTCCCACCAGGTGTGTGCTGCTCCCACGAATCCAGGTCTGAGTGAATTCACTTTTTTGAAGCCCTCCTCCTTGGGACTGAATAACAGCCTCACTGTGGAAATTCCCTGTGGGAAAGAGGGTGAGCCTGATGATTCTGATTGCTTGGACCAGAATCTACCCTCCAAGGTGAGAAATTCTTGATGAAACTATGTCCAATCACAAGCAGGTTTTCTTACAGCATGAAATATTTTCAGAGATCTCAGGGAAGAGCATTTCAGGCAGCAGGACCTGAAAAAGATGTGAAAACTTTGGCAAAGTGAGCTTGAGGGACGTGAGAGATGACAGGACTATCAGATGGGCCTTGTAGGTCGTGGTAACATGTTTCAATTCTGTTTTATCACTTTACTTTGATATTCAAATTGTGTTGTTCCAAATAAAGGGGGAAATAATAATTCAACCCACTGTTGGGTTGAAAAGAAATGGTAGGAAGGGGGAAATTCAAACATTATCAAAACTTTTCTCTGACTGTTGGTGTGTACCATTTTTAGACCCTGACATAAAGGAAGTAAATTTCTGTCAATTTTTAAAATTCTTTTTCCATATTCTCTTGAATTTTCTTTTAATCCTTATAATACAGAAGATGCACATTAACAATTCTGAGACACTGTTTATCACTTATTCAGTTCATGACTTTTTCATTTGCTCTATTTGAGAAAACTCTCACTGCAAAAAGACATTCTGGCTGATAAAGTTAGTCTATCATTTCAATAAATCTAAGAATAAGACTAATGGATGTTGCTAGACGTAAACCTTGAAAATTACTGTGCAACTGAAGCACTTCTCATAACTAGGTGTTCTGATCTTCCTACTCTGAACTTTGCTCCTAAACTAGATTATGAGAACTGCCAAAAGTAAAGCTGTGTTTTGTTCCCATACCCATGTGCATTCCATTGTTCTCTATAGTACAATCAGAAGCTTGGGAAATTAGGCCAATTCAAGTGCTTTGAGTTTGAGCTTGCACAGAATGCTGGATATGGACTATTCCTTGCACAAAGGGATCCAAATAATGTTAGCATAGTATTTTATTGAACTAGCAGTTTACAAACACTTCAAAAACTATAGTAACAATTGCATATGAAACTCCACATTATATAATTATGTCTTTCACTGTCAGCGATACATTGAATATTTGATTAGGAAAATGCTAGTAATTTGGAAGTTTGCAATCTAAAATATAACACCACCCTCTCCCAAAAGGAAAAGGAAACAATTACCTTTGGGAAGGCAAAATTAGGTAAAGCAGGTAATGTGAAAAGAGAACAAGTAAGTCATGAGAAAAAGAACATTAGTAGGGAGATGCATTAAAGTGTGTCTGGTTATTCTGATTGGTTAGTCTGATTGGTTCTTATTGGCATGGATTCTGTGGTCTACCTAAGATGTTAATTTTATTATAATATTATTTGGGTGTTGGTCTCTAAAAAGAATTCAGCAAGTCAAATAATCTGACATCTCCAACATGGATTCTGATACTCAATGGAAGAGTTTGATAAAGCTTGGAATCCAAGAAAAGGCAAACATTTGAGAGAAGTATGTGTCACTTGCTTGTATATACTGACTCTATTTTGTGTAGTACTTTGCTCTGGCAGTATATTAGGGGAGGCAGTGGATATTCTTGGTAAGCAAAGAACACTTATTTGACATGAGTTGAGTCTTCTTTTCTATTTACATTTTTTTTAATTGAGGTATAATTTACACACACATTGATTTTTGCATGTGGTATGAGGTAGCAATTTAATGAAATAGGATTGAGATTTTTTTACCCCATGTGGTTGCCCAGTTTTTCTTTGATGCCCTTGTTGAAAATCACTTGGCGGGTATATGCGATGTATTTGTTTACCCCTTTCCCAATATCACACTGTCTTGATTATTGTTGCTTCATAGTAAGTCTTAAAGTCAGGTTAATTAAACCCTCCAACTTTTTCTTCTTCATCAAGATTTGACTATTCTTGGTTCTTTGTTTTTCCAAGTAAATTAAAATCATCTCATAAATTTCTGGGAGCAGGGGGAGCCTGCTGGGGTTTTGAATGGGATTGCATTAAACCAATTTTTTGGGGGGAGGGGAGATCATCATCTTAAACAATATTGAGACTTTCAATCCGTGAGCATGTTATAGCTTTCCTTGGTCTTTAATTTCTCTGACATAGTTTGTAGTTTTCAGTATAGAGGTGTTATATATCTTTTATTAAATTATCTACATATTTGATTTTTTGATGTTATTGTAAATGTTATTTTTTTTTAAACTTCCCTTTTCTAATTGTTCATTGCTATTATACAGAAAAACTATTGATTTTTGTATATCCCATACTCTTTGGGAAAGTAAGAGATCCAAGGTGGCTCTATTCTCACACTATAGGGTGGTTCCTTCTGTCTCATACCCTAAGCCTAAGGCATCTCTATGTAAGATCAGGCTTCCTCTCTCTGGCATATATAGGTTGGAGGGCCCACCTGAGATTAGAATGAATACTGGTGTCTGCCCCAAGTCTAGTAGTGGGCTGTTACTTAATTCATTCATCATATATATATTAATTAACTGCCTACTTTACACAAGGCACTATCCAAGGTGCCAAGAATGTAGCAGTGAAGAAAGCAAATGTAATTCCTGCCTTAATAATGGGCTCCCATTCTAAGATATGACCTTTAACAAGTCTGATAATGCTCCAAAGGAGAAATTCAAGGGTGCTAAGGGTGCTTATATTAGGGAAGCCTGGCTTAGTCTGATAGGTTAATGAAATCTGCTTTCTGGAAGTGACTTGTGTGGTAAGATCTGAAGGATGAATAGAAATTAGCTACATAACAAGGAAAGTAAAATGGTCAGGCAGAGGGAACAACATGTGTAAGGATCCAAAAGAAAGCAATTGAGCAATTGAGAAGGCTAGGGGAGCTGTAAATGAAAAATAAATAGATGAGGCTAGTGAGGTAGACAGGGCCTTGTCAAGGCATATTGAAGATTTTATTTAAGTACCCCTTGTACTTAGAAGCCATTGAGAGGTTTTAAGCAGAGTGACAAGATATGATTAATATTTAAAAGATCACTCTGTTGTTTGTGGGGAATGGACTTGTGAGGGTTACAAATGGAAGCAGGGAGAGCAGATGGAAGATTATCGAATATTCCTTGTAAGAAATTATGCTGACTTGGATTAAAGGTGAGACAGTGGAGA
>PVKY010014659.1:0-10482 GCA_004027775.1 Bradypus variegatus | reverse complement strand
AATAAGTTAAGATATGAAGGGAGCAGAAAAACAAAATCCAACCCTTAAATCTCTCAATTATTACAAATTAATTTAGAAAAGGAAAAGAAACAGCGTGCAGGTAAGCAGTTACATTTTTCCATCAGGTGTGGTGTTGCAAATTTTATGAACACCCAGCGCATTTCTTATAAACAAGAACTGCAGAACTAAACTAACCTCGGTCTGCGGTCACAATCCTTTGGTAAGGATGGACACGCATATCGTGCCTTCGAACTTTAGTAGCCACCGCACCTAGTTAAATTGCAATTACCAAGACAAAGTTAGAAAACATTCACAATGGGGAAGAAACAAAACAACATTTACAGCAGGTCTATCAAAATGGATTTAAAATGTTCATTTACTACAAAAGTTTGTTTGAACAAATATGTTAAGGCACAGTAGTTTTAAAATTAACCATAATATGTCATGTATATATGCAGCTATTAATATTGCATTCATTTCAAACAGCTTGGCCTTAACCTATTTCATCCATTGTTTATAATTCCCAAGTCACAGTACTTCATGAACTCGATTAGATCCAAACACATTTACGCTTTACTAGTCACATATTCACTGAAGTGTCTTTCCTGCAGCAGGACTCCTTAAATAATGCCATGTTTAATGCTGACAATTATTTGCTAACCTTAAGACCACTTCTAAAGTTTATCACTTAAAAAGGTTTAAAAGCAATTCTTAAAGCCTACAGATTGTGGTTTTAAACTTTGAGTCAATAAGTATGAACTGCAATGAATTAGGTGATTAGTAAAGCAAACAGTAGAGAACACTTAGCAGTCAGTATACTACTATACACTCCTTTATAAATTACAGTTACTTTGTAATATTACAGACTAAACCAAATTAATAACATAATTGTACTTTATATTTATGTGCAAAAAGTGCAAGTAAGTCACTGACTGCTAGGCTAAGCTTTTTTTCCCCCGGAGGCTGCTGAGACTAAGCATTTGTTAAATTCAGATCTGATGAGGGTTCAGTTAAGACCGTTCTTGAATTCTTAGCCTTTCGTTGGGAAAGCCATACCTAAAGATAAAAGGAAGGGAATTAAAAATTAGTCACCAATGAAGATTTGATGCTAATACCAATCTCCTCACTACCACCAACACACATGTCTGCATCTGTTTTGAAGGGCACTGCTTATTTTAAAATAATTTAACGGTGAAATCTGATATAGAGCATGCATGTTATCTGTGTGCAAATTTATTACAACTTAGCAATTTAAAATAATTTTCTCAGTTTTCCAGAGGTCAATATCATGTTTTACTGCTTAGGTGGCAAAGCAGGAATTAAAATCAAGAATAGCTGGTTTTCGTTTTATTTCCTCCACTTAGTACTCAATATTATTCACCTTATGATTGCCAATTAGGTATCTGAATATTTTAAATTTTGCCAGTCTAACAACTAAATTTTTATAAATTTAAATTCCCCAATGAAACAAAAAATACACGGCTTTAAAAGGAGAAACAAAGTCTACTGCAGTGCCTCTTGCTGTTTCTAAGCAGTAAACTGGTCCATTACCCCCTTTTCATTTTAGATAAACTGATCATATACAAGTGTATTTCCACATGGCAAAATCAGGGAGATCCTGCGTCAACACTGCTGGACCGTCAGCTGGTGGCCGAGACACACCCCTGCGGGAGCACCGACAGCCCTAAAACTCCTCAGGAACAGATGCTGTGGGTGCAGCAGAGAGGAGTTCTGGGGGGAGGAGCATGCATGAGATCACAGGACAGAGGATTAATAGAAAGGAAAACTGAAAAAGGTTACATGTTACATGTTATTTTAAAAAAATGCTTCAAGAAATGTGCAACGGAAACAAGCCTCTGCTAAACCGTTCTGTGGTATAATTCTGACCTATAATTACTTTATACAATGATTTAGTGGTAAACAGAAAACAAGTACAATAAAATGTATTTGTTCATAAAACAAAAGGCACCTGAGTGCATGCACACACAGATAACATACAGAGCACTGTGGCTTCATTTAATTGAACAATGAATTTTTGAGTTTAAATCTTAGTGTTCAGGTTCATTAAAGACTTTTGAAATTCTGTAAATCAATATTAATGCTGGGGAAAAAAAAAACTTTGAAGATCAAGTCCTAAAAGTAAACAGCATGCATGCAGCACCAAGGTCATAGACAATTCAGGAAAAAAAAAATCAAATTCTGTCTGATAAAACAAAAAGGTCGCACTGCAACGGTCTGTCCCACACTGACTGGTCGTGCTACAACAGCTGCCGTACTTAGGCCTTCCTCCGGCAAGTCAATGGGCTGAGATATCAGGCATGACTGGCATCTCAATCCACTCTACAAAAAAAAGGCATCGGTAATGTCTTCGAGCACACCACTTTTGTTCATGTATTGCAGTTTTTAACCAAGTATTTATAGCATGATCTAATTTTTTGCCTAAAGGGTAACTCTGAATTCAGCGTCTTGGCATTTACTCATCAATTCCATTCTGCACTGCTGAAATTGAGAGTACCTCTTATGTTCAGTCTTAACTAGGATTTCGAAGGAACAAAACTGAAGAAATGTAAAGAACACAATTCTCTATTCTGTGATCCCCTTCCATATTTTAAATGATCACAAATTTAAAACACCGCCCTCCCCCCCGCCACACACATTCACAGAGTAACATAAGTTCCATAAAGACCTCAAAATACTTTCACAAAGAAATTTAGAAGTCAGCCATCAATTAAATAAATCTCTGACACAAAGGAAACCTAACTCTGGGCAGGTGGTGATCATGGGGATGGGCAGTGGAGAGATCTAAAACTTAGAAAAACCTTAGTAATGTCAAATGTGACAAGTGTTTTCTGTATGAAACGTACATAACCATTTACCCAAGACATAAAGTGAATTTGAACAAATTTAAGATACAATTATTTAAAAGGGCAACTCTTATGAGAAGCTGAAATAGAACAAAATATAGTCTTCAGGGTTTCCTAGTGGAACTTCTCTTGCCTCTCTGGAAGTGATACACTCATTTCAAAGTCTGGGGGCAAAAAAAAATTATGAAGTATGTCTTCAACCATGTAGGAAGAATAACTTACCTAATACACCACTAGGTTCAATAGGATACTCAAGGATTGATGTAGCTGGTGCCAATGTGTAGGGGTATTCATAGGGTGTGTAAATTAAACCAGCCTCAGGTCCTGGAGGAACTATTGCAGCAGTTGGGTGAGGAGTTCCATTTGGCATGACAGCGGTCTGTATTTGTCTGATCAAAGGCATTATGGTAGGGCCAGCTGGCGTGGGTGTACGCAGGGCAGCTGGTGGGAGAACAGGCGCAGGCCCAGTAATAATCCTTGGGGCAGCCTGGGCTGTTGCTGCAAGAGAAAAGGCAAGGGCTGCTACAGTAAGCAAAGAAATTCAGAAGGAAGTATAGAGATAGCAGTATAAAATATGGAAAAATGAGAAGGGAGTAGGAAAAGAAAGAAAAAAGCAAGAAAGAAGAAAAATAAAAGGAAATCATTAGTACATGCACTGATCACACAAAAATGCCAAAGCACACCAATCAAATGCAAACCGCGTTCCCTTTCCCAAAGTGATTAAGAATAAATGTGCAAAACATTACAAAGCAATTTTAAAAAATAAATTAAAAAAAACCTGGATGAGATCATTAAAGTGGGTTATATTTATAGTTCATATAGTTGATATTTCTGTTTTTAAGATTTCATGAGACTAAAGGTGCATGCAGAAGCACAAGAAAACACTCGCATTTATGTTAAAAATAATTCGTAACGGAGTCCACAGAAACACAGTTTTGGTATATTTCTAAAGAGTAGCCTCAGTTTCAACTTAAAGAAATTAATTTTCATTGTATTAAGTTATTCAAGTAATAACTGGGTATATATAAATTTCTTGCATCTTTAGGAATTAACTTCTTCACAGAAAAAAGCAATACAAAAACATCTGCCCATTACATACATGACTATTAATGATATACTCACATCCTCATGAGCAAATTAAAATCAACCATTTTTAAAGTAATCACTTCTAAACCCATTGGGTTTTGGAAAGTTGCCTAGGACTTTAAAATTCTGTCTCTTTAAAAAACTAATATGCTCATATGAATGACATATGCCTTGTATCAGATCAAAATATAAATTGCACATTACTCCATTTCAAATATTAAAAGCAATTCTCTCATATTTATAAATACATGGCTTAAATATATATAAAGGAAAAACTAGCATTGAAAACAATAGTACTGGCTGCTGATCTCTGTGAACTCGCATATGAAATCAATAAGGGAAAAATACTGGAGGGAAAAACATGCAAGCAAGGTGAAAGGACAGAATTCAACAGCAGGATAATTTCATTCAATAGGCTTGATTATCTATACATTCCAAAAATATATATATTCCAAAATATTAGATAAGACTGCATATAGTATGTTTTTTTCTTTAAAAAAAATCTAAAATTTTTTTTTGCATAAATAGCACAAAATAAGCTAGAAGCCTTAAATCTTCAGTAGTTAACAGAATACGAATTTCCTGAAACTGTAATTTAGAGGTTGCTATTTCATCAAAACAATAAAAGAAAAGTTTACCAACCCTGAACTTACACACGCTCTTAAATACAACCAATAGAGTGTCCTCAATTCATGAAAACATTAAAAATGGGACTAAGTCCCATATCAAGTGAAACAAGCAGTCCAACTCTTCAGATTTGTTAACTGTTCATGTACTGGGCTGTCAAAAGGAGAACAGTTTATAGACAAAGCAGCTGTGACAACTTTAACACAGGGCATCAGTCTTATTCTTACGTGATTTAATGTTGGCATCTCTGTAGGTGCCATTCAGAATCGCAAGTTCCATCAGCTGCATCTTCTTAAGGCTGTCTTCTCCTTCTGCCTATAGACAGAAAACAAGAGCTTTAAGCATTTTGAGACTGTCCGTGTACATTACAGCTATATCTATCATAAGCCTTAAAACAGAATACTGTGTGACGATAGCCACCTGTTTCAATCAGGGAACAAAAAACTGCTGACATACTGAAAGCCATTCATTCTTGCAGTGATTTTAACTATCACAGCACTTTAATACACAGGATATTCTCAACTGGGACTAGCTGCATTTCTAGTTGAAAAATTTTTATGTAAGCTACATTGATTTATTAGAATTCTCTTAAAAAGCCTTCCTTTTAGACAGAATGAATGAAAATATTAGATAAGATTTAATATAGTACAGTCCCTTTAGCATCTCTCATTTTGCTAAATATTCCAAAACTAAGAGGTGTTTATTTAAAGAAAAAAAAAAACAACGGGATTTTAAACATAGAGGATTTGATTGTGGTATTCAGATAAGAGAAGGTTGTATGTTAAATTCTCCGAATAGGAAGAGGTAGTAAAATTATAATAAGAATTTCTAAAAATTATATATATTTTCTGTTCTCTTATGCCACTCCCGGCCCCAGCAAGTGCTCTCAGTTATACAGCAATTTATCTCTAGGTCACCATATGATCTGTCCAATTTTTAACTTTTAAAAGCAAAAGAGGGCACTATTAATAGTTATACTATTCCAACAGGCATAAAACAGTCTCTGATCATCACAATGTTTGGCCACCGCATTTACCTTGGATTCAGCCCCAATCTTGCCAGTTACTGTTTTCACCTCCACTCTAGTCACTACCAATTTATTAACAAAACTACAACAAAAATCAGTTAATGGTATCTGTCCTCTAATCTATACACCATGGCCAGATTAACTGCCCAAAACACAGCTTTCAATTTAATGTTTCTGAACATTCTTATGTCTCAAAACCTTGCATGGTTTCTTACTACCTAAAAATACCTAAAGCTACCCCTATCTGGCTCCAAACTTTCTTCCCAAATTAAGCCAATTAATCTTCTGCTTTCGTATACAAATACATTATAAACCAAACCAGATCGTGCCCTGTTACTCAAAGATTCTATATACCTTCTCATCTCGGTCACGTTGCCATTTCGTCCATCTTGAATGCTCCTTGGCACTCTGCTCCATCCCTCCATCTTTCCAAATTCCGCCTACTCCTGCACACTTCAGTCTACATGTTAGCTTCTCAGCGCAGCCGCCCCTGGATTACATTTCTGCTTTCAGTTATAGTTTGTTGTCTATCACTATAATCAAAAGCCAGCTTCTTGAGAATAAAGCCTACTTCTTATCTATCACTGCCCATTGCCCCCACCCCCACCAAGGGTTGACCAGGACTTATTTTTTTAAAGGACATAAATTGTGGTATGAGAAACTTTATTTCCAAATCCCAAATGCCTAAATCCTACAGGATAGAGCTTAACTAGCTACAGCAAATCTTGCAAAGAAGGAAGCAGTAAAGGAGGGCTCTTCAATGAAGGTCCCTTCCTGAAGATGTGGTAAAAATGGAACTGCACTTCTTTACATTATCTAATACTCGGGACTTAAAATTCTTAATATTAAAAAAAAAATAATCTGGTGATACATTTTTCTGATGTAATTTGAGTCCTTCCTGATTCAAGACAGAGGTAGTGACTAAGCAAAACAGTTTCTTGTCCTTTTTTCTGTTAAAATTGTAAATGACACACAAAATTATATGATAGGCAGTACAGCAATGAATGGCATAAGGTAATCAATGAATGGCATAAGGTAATCAATGTGTAGTAAAGAGACTGCTGAGTGGGCTTTTGCTAAACCACAAAAAGTAAAGAAAAGGATAAATTAAAGCATCATGAAGATAATGTTCAAATACCAGTGCCAACTCTGTAAACTAACTTTGTAGCAGTAGTAGTAGTGACAGTAATAAAGAAGGTGTTTGCAGGGTTCATGGGATTACTATTTCCTGACCTCCAACACCTTGTACAAAGGTGAATTAAAAGACACGAAGTTGATTTCTTTGAAAAACACTGCCATTACTTACAAAAAATAAAAAAACACTAGAAGGGAAGAATTAATCAGAAACCTAAAATGCAAAAAACTCCTTTATGTTCACTCACAACCAGTACTGTTAAAAATTAAACCTTATCAAGAGTCATTTCAAATTTGAGTCTATGTGTAATAATGGAAGAATGTCAGAATTATACATATGACACTCTATATAAGTGAAAAAAGAAAAATAGAAACAGATGTACATCCAGTGTTCTTCCACCGTGAGAAAGAAGTGGTACAGTTTGGAAGATGGCAGCAGATAAGAGGGCAAATTTACTTCCATCAGAGGAGAAATAAAGATGACGAGTTGATGAGCTACAATGCCCAGCCAAGAACCTTGAACAGGGAGGACAGGTGCTTGAAAACACTTTTCAATTGAACTGCCTCTTTTGGATAACAAAATAACCACGCTCGCCAGCTGATGAGGCCATGTCAAAGACTGGAGGAAACCTAAGTGTAAGGTGATGGAAGAAGCACGTGTGCACGGCAGGCTGTATGCACAGATGTGCATGCTTCTCCAAGGCGCAGGAAGCCGAGAGGCAGACACAGTGACAGGAGAGAGCACCCCCGGAGGAGAGTAAGCACGGAGAGCGCAGCCTGCACTAGGAGGCGGGGGCGTATGCAGTGCGGCCCAGCGAAGCCGCCGGAGCTGCTGAGTCTTACAAGTTGTGCACGCAGGGCCTCCTACTCGTGAATGCACCGTGTCACGGCGCAGCAGCACCGCCTCCTACCAGGGCACACTGAGCCGGCAGAGCCGGGATTCCGAGGCCTCGGGCACACCCTCACTCCCGAACGAACTTCCACTTCACCCCTGGACACGCTCAGCCCATGTCAGCATTTCACAGGACACGGCGCTCGGTCACCTCATGAGACAGCAGGGCTCATTATATAATGTAACTACTTTTACACAAAAGTAGTCATTTCAACCTACTGTCCTGGTTTTGTCAACCAAGTTTGCCTGGCAGTCTGTACCTGCCTGAACACTGAGTAAACTCTTCAGGCAAAAAAGCTCGCTGGTTTCTTAAGTATTTACTATTAGTTTTTTTGTATAATCAAGATGCTCTGAAAGCTTTCACTAAAAAGGCTTCAGACCAGGATTTTATTTGTCCTCTCTTTTTTTCTCAAAGATACCAAACAACTGATCAAAACAGTATCCTGATCTCAACTCTAGAGATTTCAAAAGGTGTTTGGTAGAAACCGGTCAGGGACAAGAACCTCTGCAGAGTAGACACCAATTTTTTCATTTGTAAGAAAAGAAGCTGCTATTAAGCAACCAAGAATAAGGTTATAAAGTGAGGTTTTACATCTGGATTTTCCTAGCGATTACCTGGAATCTCCCAACTTCTCATTTCTCAAGTTATTTGCCCTACATAATTTAAAACATTTTAAAAATTGAACTATAATTTATAAGCAGTGAAATACTCAGCTCTTAAGTGTAACATTGAAATAATTTCTGGTGAATGCACTTCAAGACACAGGACATTATTAATACCAACCCACAAAGCCCTCCCAACAGGAAACAACTGGTCTGATTAGCTTTGCCTATTCTAGAATATAACTGAATCACACAGTGTAAACATTTTTGTGTCAGCATAATATTTCTGAGACTCATTAATATTACTGCATTTACCAGTAGCTCATCTGTTTTGATGGCTGAGTACTATTTCATTGTATAAAAATATACTGTGGTTTATTTATACATTCTTCTGCTATGGACCTCTGGGTGGTTTCTAGTTTTTGGATACTGTGAATAAAGCTGCTATGAAAATTTTTGCACACAGTTTTTGTAAACATGTTTTCATTTCTCCAAGGAGAACTGCTGGGCCCTGGGGTAGATGAGTATTTCCCTCAAATTTTGCATGGAAGATTTAAAACTTAATAATGCCTTTACTTTTGAAACACTTGCTAACTTCTCTACAGGTCCATTCTTCCATACCTACAACCCGTGGCATCTGAAGTGTCTTGAGAGTTCAGCATTAGATTTCTAGAAAGATAATGTACTACTGATTGATTACATAACACCTCTGGTGGTGTCTGGGGGAGTCACCCCCTAATCAAATCTACAACAAACATAAAAATGTTCATACTAAGTAGAATAAAGACAGGCTATAAACATACTTTCTGAACTTCTGGATTTTGGAAGAGTGGCTAAAAGATTACCCATGGTATCCATGGCATACTTATAGATCTGTATAAATATGTATTATATAATTTATGCATATATTACATCAAGTAGGCTACAGATATGTGACAGAAAGAAGTTACGGTTAATGCTAAATGAGAATAAGAGGTTTTCAGCATTTGAAGTAGAATTTGTCCACTGTTCTCCTTTATTAGAACTAGATAATAGATATTAACTATCTATTAATTTATGCTTCATAACAAATCTATGGTATGTTTTGGGACTACTTTTATCCCTAAGGCTCAGACAGGTTAGGTATTCAATGTTAAAAACATAAGGTCAAAATCCTTAGGTTTAACACCACTATATATAGCTTCTCCAAGGCTGTGATGCCTTTAAGAGGACATATTTTTTAATTCATTGAAGTCCAAGACCTTATGTTAGAAACTAGGAAAATTATGTTTATTTACTATTTTTATATCTATAAATTACATATAAAGAAAAACCACACTGCAGCAATTTAGTTACCAAAGAGAGCTGAAATAAATGTACAAATATTTCCAAATCATTAAAACTGTGCCCACTAACAGAATAATTTGAACCACTGCTCATAAGAAAATCCCAAACTCTCCAGCTTATTAGCATTCAAGGCACCAAAAATACGTCAACAGCCTTATATTACCTGCAAACACTCTGCACTAGTCAAAATCATCTGTCTGTTCACCGTCCTCTAGAATAGACCTTGTGCTTTTCTACCTTCAAAGGAGAGGAACCCTGCACATCTCTCCTTTGATAGCCCTGATCGTTTTCCTCTCCGAGAATGCAGACTTCTCTAACCCTCCCACAACACAGGGATGTCAGTTTCGTACATCCATGCTCCTCACTAGATGTGGGGGAATCAGTGTTAACTCGGAAATGCCTGTTAAATACCCAAGAAGAAATGTCAGGAAGGTAGCTGGATATGAATCTGGGGTGAACTTACTCCAACTTATCCTATAAAACTAATAGAGATTGGGGATGATGGCGGCTAGGTGAGACAGAGCAGGGAGACGCCTCCGTGAAAGACACTGAGCGGAAACCAGAAAGTGACCCAGAACGTCGGCTCCAGGGTAGCACCAGCCGGACAAGGTCTGCTGGAGCCACAGGGAACGTGCATTTGCTGAAACCAGGAGTCTGCATTCTGGGACGAGTGAGTGATTCGGCTGAGTCCCTCGGCCACGCTGCGGTGCGGGGAAACAGTGGTTTGGAGCTTGGAGCCCGGGAGCAGCGGCAGATAGGACGGGAGTGGTGTGGACTAGCACCTTGGTGTCTGGCGTGGAGGATTCCCCTTCCCATACCCACTGCTGACTGTCTCGGGTCCAGGGGAACAAAGGGGAGCCAGGGACAGGTGAAAGAAAGGGGCCGCGCTGCTCACAGCCGTCTCCCTGGCGGGCGGGGCTGCT
>PVKY010014658.1:0-10484 GCA_004027775.1 Bradypus variegatus | reverse complement strand
GGCTTATTACCCTACTTTCTGCCCCTCTTGGGACCACTGCTTGGCTTTCTAGTCCTTCTGTTGCTAGGACCTATTGTGTTCAACAAGCTCATGGCCTTTGTAAAACAGCAGATAAATGCCATAAAAATGCAGCCACTCCAGGTCCATTATCACAGACTGGACATGGAAGAACGCGGAGTAAGCTGTGACCAGGAAGGTCTTAAGCTGCCTTGGCTGCTCAGCAGCCGTCGGGGTGGTGGGGGTTCTTGGGCATTTTACCTTATCTCCTTCCAGTGCTTGGCCCTATTGTTATCTTTATCCTGCTTTTTTCCCTCGCCCCTGTAGTAGTAAAAAGGCTTCCTAGTTTTATCCATGATCAAATTCGCGCAATCCTCGGTAAGCCCATCCAGGTGCACTATCACTGGCTTACATTGTTGCAACAGGGTCTGGACCCGGACATTGTCCAGGGCCCCCCCTCTCCCACGGGAGCAGCATAGCACTCAAAGCTGTGCTCCTGGCACTGACCAGGTGGACACCGCGGGGTGCAAGGCAAAGCACTGCAGGGAAGGGTCGCCCAAAAGACCAATTTGAGCTTCTCGAGAGGCATGCCCAGCTTGCATAGAGGTTCACGCCGGCCTCACCCTCTCTCCCGCAAAAGCCAAGGTGCTCATACTTGCTAGGGAGAGCTGGGCCACTGCCCCCCCCCCGCAGGTTAACATCCGTCTCTTATATTAATCTCCTCACCAAAATCCAAAGAAAAAGGGAGGAGATGTTGGGGGCTGCCAACTCCTCGGACATGTCCCCAGCCCTGTGTGCTGAAGAGATAAAATAAACAGGCAGTTCCCTAATCTCATATCCTCTGTAACACAAACCAGCTGCACAAAATGTTTTGATAACCGCCCCTGCTGTGGTTTAGTTACCAGAATCTTTCAGCTACACGCCCCCGCCTTTCCCTTGCCTCCTCCCCCTGCTTCCTGCTTGCTCTAGCATAAAAGCTCACTCTGAAAAATAAAATTTTGCAGCTTGATCAGAATCCTGTCTTGCTGTCGTTTCTCACGCCTCTTGTCCCTTCATTCTTCCTCTCCAGGTGCAGGCCCCCATTGACTGTCCCGTGGGTCAGGGCATATCACATCACTGTATTTTATTTTCTTTGTAATATTTTTCATAATCTGAAATAAGCTTGTTAATTTATGTTTTTACTTGCACATTTTGTATCCCCAGTAGGCTGTGGACTCTATGAAGGCAGGGAACTTGTCTGCCTTGTTTGCTACTATATCCCTTGAACCTAGAACAGTGTCTACCATACAGTTTATACTCAATAAATACTTGCCAAGTGAATTATCAAGTTCACTTCTCTGGGTGGTCACGGTGGTTGCCACAGTCTCCAGCTGTCCCCCTTCACTCATTTATGTCACTTACAGAGTAAGGAGGACTGAGGCTATGCCCCTGGGAGTCACCTAGGTTTAGGGAATCTGAGGGAAGAAAAATGAGTCCAGAAAGGAGAGCATCAGTTGGAGAACTAGAAGAATCAGGTGAGTGAGGACCCAAAGGACAAGGATGGGAAGACTTTACAGAGGTGATGTGGTTGGCAGAACTGAATGCTGCTGCTGGGTGGAGGGTGCTAGGATGGGGCGAGGCCTTGGGAGGGGGCTACTGGTGCTACTCCTGAGAATTTTGGTGATCTAGAGAAAGAAAGCATGAGGGCAGCATCTCAAGGTTGCTTTTGGGCTTTGAGAAGTTCTTTTGGGAGGGCAGTTTTGAGCTCATTTGTAGACAGAGTGTAAGGACCCAGTGGTGAAAAAAAGAGCATGAAGATACAAAAAAGATAGGGGACAGCAGGCTACCTCCCACTTTAGGGAAGCCAGAAGGTTTTAATGGACCACAGGTGGAGGGATTGGAAAAGAGTAAGGACAAAATGATTTCCTTAGGATAGGTGGGAGAGGAACGGTAGCAAGCTCCCAAGAACTGTATGTTCCTGGAATGTCTCCACTTTGGGGAAAATGCTGTAAACTTTTGATATAACATGAGTAAATAAAGAATAAATGTTGAAAGAGAGGTTTGGAAATGAGAATGGCTGTGTATAGCAAACGTATCCAGTTTAATAACTAATTTATCCTTACTGGAGTCGTTTGCAATAGCATAGGTACTTTGTTGCCTCTTGTTCTTTTCCAAGACTTTTCCAGAAGCAGTGGTTTGTGTAATATCTTGACGGTTGATGAAATTATAATTGGAGAAGAGAGCTGTGCTCTCTCTGGTGGTGAAGGAAATGCATGAAGAGAAATCTTGCCACTTGTGAGGTTCGTGAGTGGGAAGTTAAATAGGTAAATCATGAGAAAGTTAACTTAGTCCTCAAGTCCTAATGCTAGTCTTGATTTTATTATTTTGGTTTATTTTCATGTTGAACCCTTTGTAGTGCTCTGTAAATAAATGTAAGGTCAGACTCGCACTCATGAGTCAAAGAAATCTTGTTTACTGGAGAAGCTAGCTGAGGTAAATGCAGGATTCAACAGTCGTCCCTCCTGACTCCACTTCGGTTTAGCTTTAAGGGATGTGAGGGACTTTAACCCAAGGTCTTCCTTGAAGGCAGTAATGGAAATTCTTTACCTGTGATAAGACTGCACAGGCTGACTGCCGAGACAACGCTCTTTGTCCTCTGCGGAGCTCATCCACTTGGTGTCCTAGTAACCTCTACTACCTCCAGCTCTGATGAGTGGTTGTCTAGCAGAACCGATTCCAGTGTCTGTTTCAAACGCCAGCTCTCCTGGGTTAAATTGGGCAAGTTACTAGAATTCTTGAAGTAACTTCTTAGTGAAGTCATTTCTTTATCATGAAAAATGTCTCATAGGGTGGTTTCTGAAGATTAAATCAGATAATACAGGTAAAGTATGCAACAGGGTGCTTTGCCCTTAGTCCTCAATAAAAGTTAGTGATTATTATTGGAGATTTCAGTTGCCTTTGATTAATAAAATTAGGAAAATATACTTTTATTTAATAAATGTAATTTGACATTCTTTGAGAACAGCTACTGAATTATGTGTGTGCTAGTCAGAGGGAGCGATCGAACCAGAGAGTGCCTGATTCTTGGTAGTAACAAGTTCGGGGTCACCTGGACCAAGATCCCATTTCTGTCGAAGATGCGCTTGGGGAGGCGGAGTCACTTGCCCACGGTAATAACACAGGTAATGGCAGAAACACGTCTAAACACGGCTTTGACTCTCAAGCCAGTGCCTTTTCTGTTATATCCCCATTTCCAGGCACGCTTTGCTGTTTCACGGAAATAATCACAAATTACACCCCAAATCAACTTGGTCCAAGCTGAATTCTGTTCCGTTTGTTCAGAATATCGGAAGCTTGGGCGACAGCAGCCGACCGCCCGGCCAGCAAACCGCCCGCAAGGGCCCTTACGGGCCTCGGTAGAGGCGGGGTGGAAGGGGCGGGACTAGTTCGGAAGAGGGCGCACAAACTTTCCTTTGATTGGTCTAAGAGCCTTTGTCCGACTATCTAATCAGAAGCGCCTGCGTCATCGCGTTGCTGGGCTGCGGCGGCACCCGCGGAAATTTGAAATGGCGAGCGGGTTGCTGGTGGGCGGCGGTTTCGTGTCCGAAGCGATGGCTCCAGAGCCGGAACGCACCGGCTGGGAGGCCGAGGAGGAGCCGGTGTCCCTCGAGAAAGGTGAGCACCTGCGAGTCCGAACCCGAGGAGCCGTCTCCCAGCCGCCGGACGTGGCGGCGGCGGCCTGGGGCGAGGGGCACTCGGAGGCGCCCGGGCCGCAGGCTTCCCGGACCTGGTGGCCAGGGCGGCGGGCAGGCGGAGCGAGGCCTGGGCGCACTCACAGGACGTCCAGGGCGGGAGGTGCCCGGGCTGCTCCCTCTCCCAGCCTTCCAGGACCGCGAGGCAGCAGGGAGTCCGACTGGGCCCGGAACTCCCCAACCTTAGGCGTCTGGATGGGCCTCGGGGGGATTCGCGCACCCTGAAGCGTGGAGAGGGGCTCATGTCTCTCATCGCATCTCCGAGGGGATCATGAGCCGCACTCTTCCCTCCTCCTCGAAAGTCGAGAGGTTGCACCCTTGACCCAGCTGGCTTTCCTGAGCCCTCAAAGGGCGTAACCTGCCCACGTTTAGGGAAACCAATTTGGGACAGAGTCTGGAACTAGAACCCAGGCTTCCTAATTTCCATTCTTTTCTACTTCTCCATGCAGAGTCTATTAGGTTTTTCCTGACATTTGAATTTGGTTCAGGCTTTTACTGAAACATTTTAAGTTGCGTAGTGGAAAGAGTCTTGGAGAAGTATGAAAACGTGGGAGTTAATTCCACTTATAGCCAACCTGGTGAATTGGTAAAAGTCTCTTGGCTTCAGGTTTCCCATCAGGAAAGCAGAGCCAATGGTCCTATGTAATTGCAAAGGTGAATGAGATGATGTGTGAAGAGAAATTACTTACAAAGTGACCGCAAAGAATCGTGCTGAAGGAAAGTGATGCTTATTTAACATTTATATATACTGCATGATAGGGACTTTGTTTTATTTTATGTTTTCCTTTTTTCCCCTACATATTTTTTTTTAACTTTTTATTGTAACATAACTCAAAATTTCCCATTTTAACCACTTTCAAACATACAATTCAATGATATTAATTACATTCAAAATATTGTGCTACTGTTGCCACCGTCTGTTACTCCAGCTTTTTCCTCACCTCAAACAGAAACTCTGTACCCATTAAGCACCAACTCTCCTTTCCACTCTCCCTCTGGTAACCTGTGATCGACTGCCTTGCCTCTCTGAAATTTGCTTATACCAAGTATTTCATATAAGTGAGATCATACAATGTTTGTCTTTATGTCTGGCTTATTTTGCTCAGCATGATGTCTTCAAGGTTCATGTTGCAGCGTGCATCACAACTTCGTTCCTTTTTACAACAGTCCATTGTATGTATATACAAATTTTGCTTATCCATTCATCTGTTGATGTACACTTAGGTTGTTTCCACTTTTTGGCGATTGTGAATGATGCTGTGAACACCAATATGCAAATATTTGTTTGAACTTTGGGGGGACTTTGAATCCTTTTAATTTAATTGAAGTAGGCATACTGTTTTTATCCTCCTTTCATAGCCAAGGAAGTTGAGGCATAGGGAGATTTTTGTTACACAGCTAGTAAGGTATTGTTGCCCTCCAAGGCTCATGTGCATCCATGTTTGTCTGTGAGCAGTAGACCCTTGAATACACATGGAACATCTGTAGGGTCAAGAATTCTGGTGACTTGAACAGGAGCAAAAAAGTTGAAGGGAAAATGGAGGGAGAGAATAAAAGGGGCTGGGGGAGGGTCAGGGTCGGGGGCAAACTGCTGCTAATAACAGTCTCAGATACCCTTCCTGAAACCAATTCTACCAATGCTACCCTCCACATTTGTTTATTTAGAAGTTATTTCATCTATTAAAAACATCTTATTACACAGAGATATGCCATTGGCTGAATCAGGCCTTATGAAACATAATTACACAAACCCAAACCTACTGTGATTAGCATTTTCTAACCTTTTCCTTAGACACAGACATTGAAATTAGTGAAGAGGAACTTAGTAGCCTTAGTGAAGTAAACCTTATGCATTATTAAGAATCTCTCAACCCTGTTTATTGAGGGGCCATTGACAAGCTGATATTGTAGAAAATAAAGGGGCAGGCTTCAGTTTGTGCAAGGAGTGTAGGAAATCAGCCATAATCCCTATAATACAGCTTTATAACAAAGTGACTGCAAGAGGCTTGACCTTTATAAGCTGCTAACTATAGTAAAGATCATAGTTTTATCCTTTTAAGGAGGACTTGGGTGGTTTCCACTGAACTAAAAAAGCAACCCCTTCCTCTGCCTCCCCCCAAACCTCACAGAATAAAACAACAAAAAACTAACCTATGAAAGCTCTTATTGTTTTGAATCAGAACTTGGATTTTGAGGTATTTTTCAGTTTGGAAAGCCAATTTCTTTTGACAATGAGAGGTAAGTAAAACATTATATCCAAAGCCTTGCTTGTGCTTTGCTGGAATTTCTAAGCAAGGATATGAAAATAGAAGCACTCTGCAAACACTGGAAGTGTTGGGGATAGCTGAACCTGCTTATTTTTGTCCTTCTTTTAGGGCTGTTTCAAGATGGCGACTCATGCAGTGACTGTAGCAATCATAAGCCAGGTACTAGTTTACAAAGTTTTGTGCCAGAAGGGAAAACGCATTTCCCAGAAATTTTCCACACAAGTCAACTTTTGTTCTATGAACGATTCAGAGCCTATCAGGATTACATTTTAGGTGAGTAGGTTCTGTTTTTTGCTCCTTTTTTCTTTTCTTCCCTTCCCCTTCCTCCCTCCCTCCCTCACTCCCTCCTTCCTTCCTTCCTTCTTTCCTATCTTATTAAATTACAAATAGATCATTTATCTCAGTCTCTCAGATGGACAGTTGTTGGTTCTGATAGAAGATTTAATAACTTCTTCCCGCATTATGCAGTCTCAGTTCTTATTGTGTTTAATTTGTTTGTAGCTGATTGCAAGGCCTCTGAAGTAAGGGAATTCACAGCTGAGTTCTTGGAGAAGGTCCTTGAACCATCGGGATGGCGGGCAGTCTGGCACACTAACGTGTTTGAGGTGCTGGTTGAGGTAAATTTAATTTTGTTGTTAAGACATTTGTCTCTAGTTAAAAGCACTTAACTTCAGACTGTTATAGCCAAAGTGCTTATTTTTAATTAAAGTTTATGAGCTGAAAGAAAATAGCATGTTTTTCGCATCTAATTGCCATGGTGTAGAAATTTTAAAGGCAGCTGAGGAGGAGCTGCCACAGAATGGAGGTGGTTTACCTTTCAGCGTCCTTTGACAAGGGGGAAATGGATTATAAACCTATGAGTTGGAGGAGGTATTTAGGATCATTTAAAAAATAAAGAGGCCTCATTATGAAGTCAATGGAGTTTCAGTTAATTTTTAATTAATTATTAAGGTAAAACTTCTTAGTTGTAGCCCATTAAGTTTCTCAAACCAAATAAGCACTTTAAAACTAGCCCATTTTTTTGTTTAACAAATCTGTAGATAAGTGGTTAATCTCTTGATAATGTATCCCACTGAGGAAAGTAAAAACAATTTCATTTTTCAACTGACTGGGCCTTTTACCCTAAATTTGCACTCTAATTACAACTGTGACTTTTTCTCAGTGTTTGTTAACTGGACCACAAAATACCCTGTTAAACTAAAATGTTAAACCAGGGAGTGTGAGTCCCAGTTGTTGCTGTGGCTCCTTTAGAATATAACATCATAATGCAGTGATGGCTGCTGTTCCTTGTGAAGTTTTAAATTTTGGATTATGCTAACATCTCTGGTTGAAGTTCAGGCCTATTGACTTATTTATGACAGTGGGTCTCTACTCCCTCCCCCAGCCCCCCAGTTCCACCTCTACTAACCAGAGTCATTGTTTTAAAAGGGAAATGAGTCATTCCTCTGCTCAAAACCCTTAATTCATTGCATTTACTGAGGGCCTAGTGTTGACTTTATGGCTCCTCATTGTGCTAGTGAACAGGTAAAATCCAAGCTCCTCTGAGGCCCTCTATGTCCTGGTCTCCTTGCCTCTCTCCCCCACCTCATTCCTGCTATTCTCCCATATCTGTCTCCTTCCTGCGCTCTTTCAGCTGCCAGACTTGTCTCTGCCACAGCACCTTTTGCATCTTCCTTGGCCTTTTGGATGGCTTCTTCCTTTTCATCCTTCCCATCTGGGCTCAGCGGTAACTCCCCCTAACCATCCTAGCAAAACCAGATCACTCCTGCCAGTTATTCTCTGTCATTGCCTGCCACCATCTCATTTGTTTGTCTCCCAGATTATAATACAAGCTCCATGAGGGTAAGAGCCAGGCCTGTCTTGTTATCCTTTATAGTATGGATGCAGCCCCTTCCTCTTGTATCAATTTCATGCTTTAAAAAAATCAGGGTATAGTTAGTACTTCATATGTGACTCTTAATTTTGATTTTCCATGCGTTAAGTTGTGTTATTCTATATCCCAGGTCACGGATGTGGACTTCTCAGCCCTGAGGGCAGTGGTGAGACTTGCTGAACCATACATCTGCGAATCTCGAGTGAGCACATTTACCGTGGGGTGCATGAAAGGGCTCTTCGAGTTGAAGGAACACCGGCTACCCCTGCAAGAGCTGTGGGTGGTGTTTGATGACTCAGGATTGTTTGACCAGACCGCACTTGCAATTGAGCACGTCAGGTAGGAAGATAAGTTGATAAAATGATCTTATACCCAGAAACTGTAAATGAAACAAAGGAAGTCTGCTCTGTATTAGAACCAGATTTAAAACCGTCAACTGTCAACTTGGTTATTGCATCTTTTCAATATGTAAAAATATTCAAAGATAGGGGAGTCTTTATATTAAAAATATTTTTATGTTTAAAATTTTGAGTTTAAAATAATTTCAGACTTAAAAAAATGTAGGAAATAGTAGTACAAAGAATACCCCTCTCCTGGTTTCCCCAAATGTTAACGAAGGTTAGGAGATTCTTGATCTGGTTTATATATATTTAGGAACTGCCTTAAAGTTCTGGGAGCTAAGACTTATGATTGGTATATTGGATATAAGAGGAAAGAAGAAGTGAAGAAGGTGCTATACCATGATTTATGTACTGATAAGACTGAAACAGTTTTTCAAGGATGTGTCTGGTCAAAGAAGGCATCTTCTCAGGCCACTTCAAGGATATGTGGGGGAGTGACTTGTCAAAAAATACACCCCATTGTCCCTTAAATGATAAAGAACGCTCATATCTGAGTGAATAGGTATGTTTTTCTTAGTTTTTCAGATGTATCTTTTATCAGACATTTCTTGACTTTTTTGGCTCTTGTTAAGGAGATCCAAAATTAACAAGGCTTAATTTTAGTTATTTAGTTATTTATTTAGTTATTTAGTTATTTAGAAATGGATTAATATTTCTCCAGGAACTGGATGGCTGGATAATATAATGATAATGTAATGATCACAATGCTACTAATAATGTTTTGCAACTTAAAAAGTACTGGCCAGTTTCTATTCAATTAGTGAATTATTCTAGTTTTGCTGAGTTTAATTTGAATATCCCATAAAGAAGCAGAGTATCTTGGCTCCTGCTTCTGACATCTCATGGAAAATTTCTAACTATACAGGAACATTTAACTCTAGATGTTCAATATTAGGCCAAGCAACATAAACCTAAAGGACTGGATTCTGCCCATAACAAAATAACTCCCTTATATTTCTACCACTTTCTATAAAATCTAGCAATTAAAGCATTTGAAGGTAAAGGTATAACTGATGATTTTAGGACACTAGGAATGAGGGAGTTACTCTCTTTATGGGTGTAGAAGTTGGTAGAAAGACAAATACCTGGAATTGGTAATGATGTTACCTGTAAAAGAGCTTGGTTAAATATACTTTTCATTTGGAGGGCTCAGATTCTGGTCAGTGCCGAGAGAAAATCAAATTGAGAGGGTTTTCATCTGTTTTTTTAATTCAATAAATGAGTGTTGAGTCCTGAGTCAGGGTGAGGTACATAAAACAGGCGCTATCACCGTCATCAGGAGCTATCAGTATAAAGGTGGGAGATGAGCCTTCCTTGATGCAATGATTACACAAAGATACATTTGTGATAATAGACTGCAATGAGTGCTACGAAGAAGTGTTCTAAGACTATGTTAAGTTGCTATTGTATGGTTAAGGGGTCAAGAAAGGCTTGGGAATGACATCTGAGCTTGATCTGAAGGGTTAGCTAGGAGAAAAATGTTGTGGCAGGGTGGGAGAGGGAACAGTGTCAGAAGCTTGGTGAGTTTAAGGACCTGCAAGACCAGTGTGGCTGGAGCACAGACAATATTGGAGAGACCTAGGAAATGAGGTTAGAGAGTTATTAGGGATCAAAAGGCTGTGCAGGTCAATAATCATCTTCCTCTTCAAAGAGCAAGCAAGGGATGCCATTGAAGGATTTTCATTCAAGGCTGAATATGATCAGCTTTGTGTTTTAAAAGGCTGCTTTGTGGGGAATGAATTGAGGGAGATGGAAAAGGGAGGCCAGTTATTGAGAAGGTAGAATGGCCAGGGCGTGGGGGTGGAGTGGATGTGGTGGATAAAGGTGAAGGACAAGTCAAGGTTGACCCCCAGATTTCTGGCTTGAGAGAGTCAACACTGGAGGAGTTACACTGGTGAGGATGATGTTTGAGCTGAGTTTTGTAATGTACATATAAATTTACTGGGTAGAGTAGTTGGAGGGCCCTTCTGGCGGCCTTATCAGCATGTTACAGTGGTTTGGAGGTTTGGAAGAGTCTGATGTATGTAGGAGATTGGGAGGGTTTTTCTGTGGGGGGTGAGGGGTGGGCTGAGTAAAGGAAAAGAGTGCAGGCTATATGCAGGAGCTCTGAGGTGGGGGAGGTGGTTTAGCACCAGATTATGAACCCAAGGAATATCTCCAAGCTCAGGAATTTGACCTTATTCTAAGGGCAGTGAGGAGTCAGCAGAGGTTTTTA
>PVKY010014657.1:0-10483 GCA_004027775.1 Bradypus variegatus | reverse complement strand
AAATGTAGTAGACAATTTCCTAAAAGGCTTATCTTCCCTAAGAAACAGGGGAGGTGGGGCCCATCTCAAGTGGTAGCTCTCCCCCAGAGAACTCAGACCCCAGGGCCTGGGGGCAAAAAAAAAAAAAACAGAAACAACTTAAACTTGGCTTCTTATATCCTCGGTCTCTGGCCTGGACAGGGTCCACTGAGAATTAAATATACCACACCTTTTACACTGGTGGAGAACTGTGGGCTGACAAGCACCATCTGCTAGGCAGGATAGGAAAAGCATACAGTCTAGAGGCCTCACAAGAAAGTCTAACAATCTCGTAGGTCTTACCCTCAGGAAAACCTGATACTGAACACAGTCTCCTCTTGAGACCTGGGCCTGTCTGGTCAGGGAATATATGATTGGGGTAATCAAGGAAACCAGATGCCTAGACAAGAGAAACTTACAGGTCACACTAGGAAGAGCAAAGATATGGCCCAATCAATGGAACAAACTTGTACTTCAACTGAGATAAAGGAATTTAAACAGCTGATTATTAATCAAACATATCTCCTAAATCAATTAAAAAATCATATCTATGAGTTGAGAGAAGATGCAGCAAAAGAGGTGAAGGATATAAAGAACACATTGGGTGTTCTTACACTAAGGGTGTAAGAAGCCAAGCTTAAGCTGTTTCTGTTTTTTTTTCCCTCCAGGCTGTGGGGTCTGAATTCTCTGAGGAAGGGCAGCCATCTGAGTTGGACCCACCTCCCTTTATTTAGGGAAGACGCACCCTTTAGGGAAGACGCACCCTTTAGTGAATTATCTTGTATACTTGAATTCCTTTATCTTTCTGACTCTTAACACCACCTTTGCCTGGATCAGGGCTGACAAATGAAAATGCCTGAGGCTTTCTCTAATGAGCTACTTGGAATGAGAGAAAAAAAAAAAGGAAAAATAAGACAAAGCTCCTTTTCAGAGCCAGTCCCAACCCCCAGTTTTGCCGGGTGACCAGTGTTGGCACCTGGTTCACTGTTTGCCTTTTCTTGGGACACAGCAGCTTTCCAGTATTCTCAGCTCAGCCTTCTCCAAAAGCCTCTGTTTTTATTTATTTGTTTGTTTTCCCCATCAGCCCCACCTCTTCTCTTCTGGGAGTGACTTCAGGGTACTGTGCTGCTTGCTCTGGGTTTATCTGTGCTTGTAGCTTGTATTAAGTAGTCCAAGTTTGTTTGTTAAAATCATAATTGGAGGTTGAGTTACTTTCTCTCACTCCAGGTAGTCTGCTTCTTTTTCCCAGTGATGTTTTCCAACTCAGCCTGCCATGCCGGTGGGGGAGGGGTAGCAGCACCACAGTTTGGAGAGCTTACGTACAGGTCTATGCTACGATTTCAGCCGTTCCACCCACTCCAGACTGGTGTACAATGCGTGTCCAGTGACGGATGTTCCCCAACGGTTGTTCCAGACTATTTACTAGTTGTTCCTGGCTATTTACTAGTTGCTCCAGAGAACTAACTAAATTCTACACCTCTCTATGCCACCATCTTGCCCCGCCTGCCTCCCCAAGGAACCTTAACTAACACAATGGTCTTTGCATGAGTCAGTGAACCCCCAATGAAATTTTATACAAAATTATGTTTACATATATGATTTAGGGGAGGATCCTAAGCTTTCAAAAGATTCCCCCCAAAATTCTTAAAACACAAAGGGAAGGGAGTAATTATAAATCGTCAACCACAAAATTAACTTCAATTAACCAAAATATTCCATTCTTGAAGTTTCTAATTAATGAAATTTTACCACAGAGATCACGAATAATAAGTGCAAACAAAAAAACCACTTACCTTCATTCCCTACGTCATCATTCATGAGTCCCCCTAGCCACATTTTCCAGTCCTCATCATCTGCTGTATTGGGGTCATACATGTCTGGGGTGATGTCTGGAGCTTGGAGTTCTGCCTCTAGTTGCCCCAGGGGAACATCTTTCAGGGGCATCTTAGAACGGGTTCGGAAAGCAATGAGGCTGTCATCCATGGGCTGGCCAACAGAGAAGGAAAAAAATAACTGCCACTGAATGCCTACTGCTTCCGAATTCTCCAAACCTCATCTCTCCTCTGTGCTTCTATTCTTAGCTTAAACCAAAAGATTTCTTTTGTAGACAATCTGAGTTTTTTATTATTTGTCTGAAAAAATTTAAGAAAAATGACATCAATTGTTAAACCAACATTTCAGGAATTTCTGTAACATCTTTATTGAAATATAATTCACATACCACAAAGTGTACCCTTTTAAAGTGTACAAATATATACTTTTAGTATATTCACAGAGTTGTGCAACCTTCCCAACTATCAAATTCCAGAGAAATCCTATACCCATTAGTCATTCCCCCATTCCCCCTGCTTCCCTGTTAACCACTCATCTACTTCCTATTTCTATTGATTTGCCTACCACAGACATTTCATATAAATAGAATCACATAATATGTGGCCTTTTGTGTCGAACTTCCTTCACTATGTATGACATTTTCAAGGTTCATCCATATTGTAGCATGTATCAATACTTCATTCCTTTTTGTGGCTGAATAATATTCCATTACATGGATATACCATATTTTGTTTATCCATTCATCAACTGATGGACATTTAGGTTGTTTCCACATTTTGGCAATCATGAAAAATGCTTCTATCAATATCTGTATACAAGTTTTTGTGTGGACACATTTTCAATTCCCTGACAGTGTAATTGCTGGGTCATATGGTAACTCCTATTTAACTTTTTAAGGAAATGACCAACTCTTTTCCAAAGTGGCCACATCATTTTACATTCCCACCAGCAATGTATGAGATTTCCAATTTCTCCACATCGTTGCCAACAATTATTATTGTTCATCTTTTTCAACAGCTATTCTAGTGGGTGTAAAGTGGTATCTCATTATGATTTTGATTTGCATTTCCCTATATTTAATGCAGTTGGACATCTGTTCATGCATTATTGGCCTTCTGTGCATCTTTTTGGGAGAAATGTCTATTCATATCCTTTGACCATTTTAAGCTGGGTTTTAGTCTTTTCATTATTGAGTTATAAGTGTTCTCTATATATTACAGATACAAATCCCTTATCAGATATATGTTTGCAAATATTTTCTCCCAGTCTGTGGGTTGTCTTTCACTTTCTTGATGACATTCTTTGAAGCACAAAAGTTTTAAATTTTAATGAAGTCTAAAGTATTGATTTTCTCTTTTGTCACTTCTGCTTTTGGTGTCATATCTGAGAAACCTTTGCCTAACCTAAAGTCAGGAAGATTTACTCCTGTTTTCTTCCAAGAGTTTTATAGTTTTAGCTCTTACATTTAAGTCCATGATCCATTTTGAGTTAACTTTTGTTTATAGCCTGAGGTATGGATGCCACTTCATTCTTTTGCATGTGGACATACAGTTTTCCCAGCACCATTTGTTGAAAAGACATTAAATGGTCTTGGTACCTTGTCAAATCAATTGAACACAAATGTAAGGGTTTATTTCTGGTCTCTCAATTTGATACTACCCATCCACAGGTCTATTTTTACATTAGTACCACACTGTCTTAATTACTGTAACTGTATAATAAGTTTTAAAATCAGAAAATATGAGTCCTCCAACTATCTTCTTCTCATTCAACATTGTTTTGACAATTCTGGGTCTCCTGCACTTCCATATGAGTTTTAGGATCAGTTAATCAATTTCTGCAAAAAAGGAATTTGGGATTTTAGTAGAGATTTGCATTGAATGTGTAGATCAACTGAGGAGGTTATCCCCTAGCCTACTGCAACAATCTCCTAACTGATTTCTCTGTTTCCTCACACCTGAACCAAAAGGAAAACTTGAACATTCATCAGAAAATATCACAAATATCTTTCTAGTGGTTG
Organism: Bradypus variegatus; assembly: GCA_004027775.1. Classification (NCBI taxonomy): domain Eukaryota; kingdom Metazoa; phylum Chordata; class Mammalia; order Pilosa; family Bradypodidae; genus Bradypus; species Bradypus variegatus. Next base: position 6,612 of record PVKY010014657.1, on the reverse strand, counting down.
AAATAAAATCTAACCTGTTTACCATGGCCTCCCAAGACTCTCATGACCTAGCCCTTGCCTAGCTCTCTGACTTCATTCCTATGACTCTCTCCCATGATCCCTATGCTTCAGCCAGCTTCTGTCCCTTAAACATGTCATGATTGTTCCCATCTTAGGGGGCTCTGAATATGCTATTTCTTCAGTATGGAGCTCTCTTTTCCCATATATCTTAAATCGCTGATTCCTTATTATTCAGGTCTCAGTTCAAATGCCATCTCCTCCAGGAGGCATTTTTTTTTAATGCAATTGCATTGAGATATAATCACATAACATACAGTCATTCAAAGTGTACAATTAGTTGTTCACAGTATCATCACATAGTTGTGCTTTCATCACCACAAACTTCGAACACTTTCATTACTCCAAAAAATGAAATGAAAATTAAAATAAAAAAGAATCCCAAAACATCCCATTCCCCTCCTACCCCCATTGTTCATTTACTTGTTTTAATATAGTTTGAGATATATTCACACACCCTACAGTCATCCACAGTGTACAATCAATTATTCACAGCACCGTCATACAGTTGTGCATTCATCACCAGAATCGATTTTTGAAGCTTTTCCTTACTTACTCCAAATTAAAAATAAAAGCAAACAAGAACACCTAAATCTTTCTTTCCATCCCCTCCATCCCATCCTATTCTTCATCTAATTTTTGTTGCCATTTTTCCACTCACCTATCCATATATTGGATAAAGGGAGTGTGAGCCACAAGATTTTACTGCAATCTATATAGATATATGATCATCTTCAAGAATCAAGGTCATTGGGTTGCAGTTTGATAGCTTCAGGTATTTCCCTCTAGCCATTACAACACACTAAAGACTAAAGGATGATATCTATATAACACATACTAATAGCCTCCAGAGTGACCTCTCAACTCCATTTGAAATCTCTCAGCCATTGGAATCCTACTTTGCTTCATCTCTCTTCCCCCTTTTGGTCAGAAAGATCCTCTCAATCCCACAGTGCTGGGTCCAGGTCATCTCCAGGAGTCATTTCGCACATTGCCAGGGGGATTCACACCCCTGGGAGTCACATCCCACATAGCAGGGAGGGTAGTGAGTTCCAGTGCCATATGGGCTTAGAGGGGGGGGGCACATCTGAGCAACAAAGAGGCTCTCTTTTTGGGGGACTTATAGACACAATTATAAATGGGCTTAGCCTCTCCCTTGCAGCAACTAGCCCCCAGATCAAGGGCTCGCCCACTAAACTGGCAGTCCTCAATGTCTGTGGGAAAATCAGCAATAGCCCAGGTGGGGAAGTCTAATACTTCCACATTTCTCCCCAGCTCCTTGGGGGGGCCTCCAGGAGGCATTTTTCAACTATCCTACCTAAAGTACTCTGACAGTCACTAACTTTTTCTTTGTTTTTATTTAATTCATAGTTCTTAGCACTGTCGTCAATAATTTATGTGTTTGTAATCTGTCTGCCCTCCAACAGATTGCAAGCTCCATGAGAAAAGACCTTTTCTATCTTTTACATTTTTTGCACCATAACTTCAACCATTCGGCATGTGCTTGCTGAATAAATTATTAGATTTAAAAAACTATTCTCCATCACCACAACATTCAAAAGCAAGGTAACTAGCCAGACGTCCTCACAGAGAGTAACTGCGGTTTCCTGCTTTAATGGGCTTGAGCAGAACCTAGTACACACCCTCTAGGCCAGCCACTCTGAGCCAGCCCTCCGCCATCTCCTTACAACACCCTGGGATCACCCCAAGGCCCTCGCAGTCATCTTTTCTCAGCCACCTTCCAGGACGACTATGTCTTCCTCTAGAACTACAACCAGGACCCAGAGGCCCCATCAACCACCAGATCAAACTGGAGTCTGACACCTCTTAAGTCTACCTGTCAATGTCTCATGACTTTGACCATAAAGACATGGCTTTTAAGAACTTTGCGAAATATTTTTCTTAACCAGTCTCATGAGGAGTGGGATCATGCTGAGAAACTCACAAGGCTTAAAAACCAATGAAGTGGCTGAATCTTCCTTTAGGATAATAAACCAGAAGATGACGACTGGGAGGGAAGGCTGAATGCAACAGAGTATGCATTACACTTGGGAAAAAAGGGTTAATCAGCCACTATTGGAACTGCACAAACTGGCCGTAGACAAAAAAGACCCTCACTTGTGCGCTTTCATTGAGCCTCATTACCTAGATGAACAGGTGAAATCCACCAAAAAACTGGGTGTCTATATAACCAACTTGTGCAAGAAAGGGAACCTCGAATCTGGCTTGATAGAGTATCTCTACAAGCACAACCTAGGAAACAGTGATGACAAAAGCTAAGCCTTAGGCAGCTTCCCCAGAGCCATGGGATGACTTCCATGGTCACAAGAGCAATGATACATGTTTGGTTTACTTTTACGTTATTTATATCCACCAACTTCTTTTATTTGTACTGTTCCTTCAAATGTGGAATGGGGAGTTAATTCATAATTGATGCAGAATTTGTTGTGATGGAAAGGTTTTGTTCATAATAGAACAGTGATGGTAACACAGCATTGTGAATGTAATTAACACCACTGAAATATATACCTGAATGTGGCTAAAAGGGGAAATTTTTAGTGGTGTATATGTTGCTAGAGAACAGCAATCATAAGACTGAACAACAAAACAGTGAACCCTAATGTAAACAATTGACTACAGCTAATAGTACATTAGAATAGTCTCTTGTCAATTGTTAACAAAGGTAGAGCAATAATGAAAAATGTTAAAAATGGGAGCAAGTATATAAGAACTATTTTGTGCATTATCTTTCTGTAAATCTAAATGTCTCTAATATAAAAAACTTTATAAACAAATAAATAAATTGGGACACACTACCAACCAAAAAAAAAGTAAAGTGATTGAACTGAATGACACTTTGAGAGCTGTTCCATTCAAAACTCTATTTTTTAATTTTAAGACAGACATATTTCAGAGACCTACAAGCGTGCTGAGAGAAAGCTTGGGTTATTAAAAACAACTGGTTAAATGATAGAATTAGAAAGTCATCATTTCACAATAACCATAAGAATGACTGTTTCAAGCAAGAAAAGCCTGCTAAAACTAACGTTGAAAGAACATGCGGCCTCAAGTAAATCACCATATGATACTTATTAATTAAAACAGAAGCATAATGAGGGACTTCCAGGAAGATGGTGGAATGATGGGACAGCAGGGCTCACTGCTCCACCAAAAACACCTTTAGAGGACAGGCAGAAACCACCCAAAGCCGTGGTTCTGGGCTTCCCGAGACCAGGGGAGTACCATGCAGAATATCAACTGTGAAAAATAAAGACAGAATTCTGAAAGCAGCAAGAGAAAAACAATCCATCACGTGCAAGGTATGCCCAGTAAGACTCAATGCAGACTTCTCTTCAGAAACCATGGAGGAAAGAAGGCAGTGGTATGATAGATTTAAGATACTGAAGGAGAAAAATTGCCAGGCAAAAATTCTGTATCCAGCAAACCTGTCCTAGAAAAATAGGGGATAATTTAAAATATTCACAGATAAACAGAAGCTGAGAGATTTAATTACTAAGAGACCTGCCCTACAAGAAATACTAAAGGGAATTCTGTAGGCAGACAACAAAAGACAGGAGAGAGAAGCTTGGAAGAGAGAACAGAAATGAAGACGATCAGTAAGGGAAACTAAAAGGATAAAAAGAGACCTATAAAAGCCAAAGGATAAAATGGTGGAAGTAAGTAATGCCTTTACAGTAATAACATTGAAAGCTAATGGACAAAGCTCTCAAAGCAAAAGACACAGATGGGCACAATGGATAAAAAAATATGAACCATTCATATGCTGTCTACAAGAGACTCACCTTAGACCCAAGGATACAATGAGGTTGGAAGTGAAAGGCTGGAAAAGGATTTGCAAGCAAACAATAACCAAAAGAAAGCAGGGGCAACTATACTAATAGCATTCAAACTGGACTTTAGAAGCAAAAATATTGCAAGAGACAAGGAAGGACATTATATATTAATAAAAGGAGCAATCCACCAAGAAGAAATAAAAATCATAAATATTTACACACCTAACCAGGCTACCCCAAAATACATGAGGTGAACACGGGCAAAACTGAAGGGAGAAATAGACATATCTACAATAATAGTTGGAGATTTCAATACACCACTCTCATCAACAGATAGAACATCCATGCAGAGGATCAATAAGGAAACAGAGAACTTGAATAAAGTTCTCCGGAGGAGACAGGTAAATATTAGGAATGGCAACATCACCTCACAACTTTCTCATTTTAAAATTGTGAGGGGCGGGAGCATTTCACCGCCGGGAGCTTTACACCGCTAAGGGACGGACGACAGGCCTCGGAGCCGCCAGCCGGAGCCGCATCCGCAGCCGCAGCATCCCCGCCGCCTCCCCTCCCCGCCCCGCCGCCCCCGCCGGAGCAGCCTCGCACACTTAGGAGCAGGAAGGAGACGGGCGCCCGGAAGTCCGTGGGCTGCGCAGCGGAGCGAGTGGAGCGGGCAGCAGATGCCCGGGGACGCCGAGGCTTCGGGCGGAGCCTGCCCGGGCTTCCAGGCCGCCGCCAACAGGCCCGCACCACCTGCGCCGCTGGAGCCCCACGGAGGAGCCGCCGCCGCCGCCTGCACCGGGACCTGAGCCCGTGGTGCCGGAGGTGAGTGGGCGCTCGCCACCCGAGCGCCCCCAAGGCTTTCAGGTGGTCGCCGCAGCCACCAGGCCCGCATCGCCTGCGCCGCTGGAGCCCCGCGGAGGAGCTACCGCCGCCGCCTGCACTGGGACCTGAGCCCGTGGCGCCAGAGGTGAGAGGGCGCTCGCCGCCTCAGTGCCCCTGAGGCTTTCGGGAGGCCGCCGCCACCAGGCCCGCACCGCCTGCGCCGCTGGAGCCCCGCGGAGGAGCCGCAGCCGCCGCCTGCAACGGGACCTGAGCCCGTGGCACCGGAGGTGAGTGGGCGCTCGCCGCCCGAGCGCCCCCCGAGGCTTTCGGTTGGTCACCGCCTGCACCAGGCCCGCACCGCCTGCGCCACTGCAGCCCGGCAGAGGAGCCACCGCCACCGCCTGCAATGGGACCTGAGACCGTGGCGCCGGAGGTGAGTGGGCGGTCGCCACCCCAGCGCCCCCAGGGCTTTAGGGTAGTCGCCGCCGCCACCAGGCCGGCACCACCTGTGCCGCTGGAGCCCCGCGGAGGAGCCGCCGCCGACGCCGGGGACGGAGCCCAGAGCAGCCGGCAAATACCCAAGAACTGTATGAAACAGAGGTTTCGGGGTGTCCAGTAACCAGCCACACATCGGATGCAAGTTTGCAATTGGAGGAAAAGCCGAGATCGCAGCGAACATTGAAAAATCCGTACACTCCCAATGAGACCCGGGCCTCACTAGACTGGGAAAATCTGACTAGGGTCGACCATATCTGAGGAGACCCATTCACAAAAAGGCTACATAGAGCAGAACAAGAAACAGAAAAAACAAGAGGGGAAAAATTTTGATCAACTAAATAGAACCTAAGTTAGAGGTCTAGAATAAGTTGAATTAAATAACAGAGGCCAGAGAACAAAGCTAACCAACAAGAAAACCACTAGGTAAAAGATAGAAAACAAGCTCCAAAATAAACTAATCAAGAAAATTAGATGCCTAGACAACTTAAGATAACAAGCCATACCAGGAAACACGAAAATATGGACCAGCCAAAGGAACAAACTAATAGCTCAAATGAGATACAGGAGTTCAGGCAACTGATACTAAATAAATTCAGTGAAATGAAGGAGGATAAGGAAGATCTAGCAAAAGAGCTGAAGGATATAAAGAAGACACTGGATGACCATAAAGAATTCATAAACTTAAAAAAACAAATGGCAGAACTCATGGAAATGAAGGCCACAATGGAGGAGATGAAAAACACAATGGAAGGACACAACAGTAGATTTGAACAGGCAGAGGAAAGGATCAGTGAACTGGAAGATAGGTCATTCAAATTCATGCACGCAAAAGAACAGATGGTAAAAAAAAAGGAAAAATATGAGCAGGGTCTTAGGGAGCTGAGTGACAACATGAAACGTAGAAATATACGTGTTATGGGTATTCCAGAAGGAGAAGAGAGGGGAAAGGGGGCAGAAGGAATAATAGAAGACATATTCACTGAAAATTTCCCAACTCTTATAAAAGACAGAAAATTGGAGATTCAAGAAGTACAAAGTACCCCAAATAGAATAGATCCCAATAGACCTACTCCAAGACACTTACTGGTCAGATTATCCAATGTCAAAGACAAAGAGAGGATTCTGAAAGCAGCAAGAGAAAAGCGATCCATCACATACAAGGGAAAGTCGATAAGACTATGTATAGATTTCTCTGCAGAAACCATGGAGGCCAAAAGACAGTGGCATGATGTATTTAAAATACTGAAAGAGAAAAACTGCCAACCAAGAATTCTATATCCAGCAAAACTTTCCTTCAAAAATGAGGGAGAGATTAAAACATTTTCAGACAAACAGACATTGAGAGAGTTTGTGAGTAAGAGACCAGCATTACAAGAAATACTAAAGGGAGTGCTACAGGCTGACAGGAAAAGGCAAGAGAGAGAGAGTTGGAGAAGAG